>VACF01000462.1:0-63537 GCA_006891605.1 Pleurozium schreberi | reverse complement strand
TGATTTTTTTGTCATCCAAAGGACGCAAAACGTCCGTGCTGTCCTTCAAAGGTTAAGGTCATTAGTACACCTAAAATTGCACAAATAAGCAACTCAATATGGTTCCCATTATTATTATGGATTTTGCTTGTGGAGTCTTGCTCGTAGTCAAGAACTAAGGATTTTTTAGATTCTCTAAGAAAGCAAATTTTGGACATCATGCGAACAATCAACAAATTTGCAAAATGCTTAGAATAAGTATATTGAAAATCAATTGTAGACTCTTATAAATAGTAGGAGTACATTTTAGGGAAGAATATACAGTGATTAGTTCTATAAAGTTAGGTACTCAGTGCCTTGAACTGGTCAAGGCATAGGAAGTTCCAATGCACCAAAAAATATAGCATTTGGATGCCAAATGCAAAAGTCATGAAGGAGCAAAGTTTTTTTTGGTTAAGCTTCTAAAATTGTTTCTTCCACATAATTAGGTACACATTGCTCCTAGAAATGTACCCATAGCGATGATGGCGTTTCTACGTAAGTGGCACATTTGAGGGAGGTCCACCTTAGTTTTTGCTTCTCATTGAATTGTGAGTTTGGGGTCTCCAAGAAACAATGAAAGGAAGTGTCACGTTTGTCACTAAAAAAGCTAATGAAAATCTTCACAAGTAATCAACTAATCATTGATAGCATGTATTAGAGGCTTTCAAAGGAATCCAAGAATCTCATACTATCAAACGTTCTTTTAAAGTTTTAGATTGTTTTACATGGTTTATTTGATTTACAAATGACTTGGAATTTAATTGGCATTCTAAAAGCTTATTCCTTATCTTGTAATCTTGACATTAATAGTAAAGAGACACACATAAAAYCGCATAATATTGTAAAAGATTYTAAAACAAAATCAAAGTTTGGGAAGCCATCAATCTTGAGCCAATCATGTGACAATGTGAAGTTGATGGAAATTTAAAATTCAAAGTAAASAGGTGTAGGTTTTCAAGGACTAAAAGAGCATTCATAACATTTTTGAATAAGGAGGTTGGAGATCCTTCTAAAGTTCCTCTGCTTTCTTCTCAATTTCTTCAGGTCATGGAATGCGTTTAGCCCTGATGGAACAAGATTTCATGGCTTTAAGATGATTAATTTGGTTGACATGTTGTGAAGAATATAATTGAGGTTCAATATCTCCAGAATCAGTGACAAACATTGCATGCGTTGGTTAAAAAATAAACAAAATTGAACAAAAGAACCCCCCTACATGACCCTCTCAAAAGTGCTAAAACAATATGAGGTGCAATTTGAGGCTCTTGGTCTTTTAGGGTTTAAACTGCATAGGCTACGCTTTTTTCTTGTAAATTAAGAAATGGGGCTTCTTGTTTCGATTGTCTCTGAATGCTTATTGGTTGCTCCCGCTTTTTGACTTTCCTCAGGTTGTTGATGCCCAACTATGTCCGTGTTGTTCAAAGCTGGTGTGTCAACCATGTATCAAGGTGAGCATTCTCCACATTCTAAAAGTTCGTCCTTGAACTTCTAAGTTGTGGAATTGAAGTCATGAGGAATGTTTCAGTTCAATTTTTTTTTTGAAAGCTGGTGGCATTTTCTGGTGCAAGGAATTCTTTCTCACTTTGTTTTTTGTATGACTAGCCCAAACTTTAGGTGCTGAATTCCTACTTGAATGTGCAGAGGTGGCTCACAGATCAGAAATCAGAGTGTCCACATTGCCGTGCACCCCTCCTTGTCTCGCAACTTGTGAGTTGCCGGTTCATTTCCGAGATATCTATGGTAAGAGTCCTTTCTCACTCACTCTTTGTAGTTTCACTGAGCTTGAAATAGCCCAAAAAAGTGCACTCAAAGTACTTTTGTTAACCCCTGAACTTTAGTATGGAAGTTCCATTTTGGAAGCTTATAGACAATTATAGTAACTTCCATAAACATACATCTAAAGTTCAAGGGTATTGGGCATGGCTTCAACTCCTAAAGATATGGAAGCGACCACTTCTGGCCACATAGGCACTTAGAGGTTCGGTGAAATTCGATCTTTGTGGGGGATGGAGATAGTGAATGTATCTTCTCTTTTTGTGTGTGACAGGAAGTTGAGAAGATTCAAGGAAAACTAGGTGACAGTCCRATGGAGAAGGTGGGTGACCTATTTTCCTCCCTAGCTAATATRTACTCCTTTGAATTTCGTCAAGATTCTCTAAGAGCCATTTTAGATTGCGTGGGTAAAATAAACTAGCTTACAAATCCTACACCCTGATGGGTACAAAATGCATTTAACCTTGTTTTGTTCAATGGCGAGTTTATACTGTTCCAAGTAAGAAGAATTAACATGAAGAGTTAGTGCGGACGTTGCTCCTATTTGGCATACTAAATACATTTGTTTCTTCCACCTGTGCAATCGAAAGTGGCCCTAATTTCTCGTGGCTATATTCCTTTTGCACAGGATGCAAGCTTTTACTTCTTTGTTTTTATCTTGAGTTAAATTGACATGGTAATGGTGTGAAYGCATTCGAGCTGGTGAGCATTAATATGTTGACTTGGCATAAACATCAGCAGTACTGTCCGACTCATGACAGCCCACTTCTCTACTTTTGTACAACATGCGCGGTGGCCGTGTGCTCGGACTGTGCTGTCTTGATTGAGGTACTGATTCTTTCCTTGAGCTTGAAAGTTTTATTTTTTCACCCAGATGCAAGCTTGCATATACTATATAGAGTGACGAAATTGTCTTTACATTTGGATTTGCAAGGTTGTAAAACCGTCAATCTAATTGTTGAAGGGTATGCAAATACTTATGTGTGCTGAAGCCTCCAACGTTTGAATTGATCGAAAAGAATTGAGGTTCAACTAGCCTAGAAGAACGGAGTGTACTTCATTGAATTATCAGCAGCAATGCCAGGACTTGCGACGCTCGTTGGCAGCTCTGCAAGCGGAGCGCGACGAGTCGGCCAGCCAAGTGGCGGTGATTCGCCGGGCCTTTGCTGCGACTTTCTTCCAGCGACGGCGGAGGCGGAGCAGTAGAGGCGGCCACGCCACCAGCGACCAGGTGCAATGACCAATGCTGTTGTACTCTCTTCTAAATTAGCAAGATTACTGCAGTCTGGTATGATGATGTTAGACTACCCAAGGAACTTGTGTCAATTTTGGCGCATTTCGAGAAATTTTGGTTGGCAAATCCTGTAGTTTTGGTTATTCAACTGTTCCCACAAGCAAGCATCGGCTGAAAAGCGTGCAAAACTATTTGGCTGAGGCAGGTGGCGTTCGCGCAAGCCGTGGCAGCAGGAGCGGGCATAGACATGGCCTGCAGCTCGCCATCTCCAACAGCACTGGGCGGGTTGCAAAACATAACCTCGACAACAACAGCGTCCATTCCGAGCATGCAGCAATTGCAGCTGAAAATGCAGGAGTACCAKTGCAGCAGCACCAGCAGCCGAGCTGAGAAGTGGCTGCCAGGATCCTGCACCTTCGGCGCAAGTGGAGAATCAGTTGGCGATGAAATCTCGCCCAGTGCAGAACCTTTTGGAGAGTTTGTGGCATGCTCTCTTGCCGTCGACGTCGAGGATGAGGTGCACAACATACCAGCCATACATTACAAACAAGCAGCTACTCTACGAGAGGCTCTGTCCCTGCAGTAGGGTTTAGGGTTTAGCGTGATTGTAATAAAAAGATATTGTCTTATGCACTAGTAGGATAAATGAGTATACTTTTAACAAGGATATCCGATGAACCTAAAACCAATATTCATGAAGGATCTATGAGCGCTAACATTGCTACTTAATGTTATGATATTGCTTAATGTTATGATATTGGTTGCCAACCCAGGACACGGAGGAAGCGGCAGAGGAGCTCATGGACATGCGGAGGAAGAACCGGARTCATCAAGAGATCTTCAAGGGGGAAGAACAAAGTTTTCAAACTCCGAAGTTGYATGCACGGGTACATAAGAAGCTTCGGAGTCGGAAAATGCACAAGCTGACGCTCCTGGCYCCAGAAGGGGTGAATGATCATTCCACTGGGAGTACCAGTACTGTTACCGGGATCACAGCTGGACTTGTGCAACACTTTGAAGGACTCTCCATGGTTGAGGCTGGACCCTCCAGTACTGTGAAGAAGGTTGTGCAATCTGTGAGCAGAACTGGCGATGATAGTAAGGTAGGGAACCTATTTCTGCACTCATTTCAGATTTCTTGAGTGTTTTCTATTATTATTATTAAGGTTGGGACCCCAGTATCACTGCTTTTAGACTAGCACGTACAGTAATTTACTACCTGATGATACTCTACCACGATATAGTGAAAGTGCTTGGTAGGTATGCACTATGAGTAGCAAATATATCTTGGCCATAGATCTAAAGCTATCCACAATATAATAGTGTATATGCTAGTGTATAACAGTGTGGATATTGGGCTTCCCACCTTTGAATGTCTTCAGACTGATCGTATGACAGTAAACACTTCCAGTGTATAGCAATGTCATTAGGCTCCTATCCAAGGCTTCGACTAATGAGAGAGGTTTTAGGTTACAAATCTTAGCTTGAATCTGGTGGTATGAATTTCAAAAMTTACACATGATGTGAGGTCAGTTAAATTTTAAGGAGATTGTTGTACATTGTAACATTCATTAGATTTAAAATATGCGTTTGTCAGTAACATTTAATCACTCCACATACAGTATGGCATTTTCATGGCGGTTACTAACTAAAGTATGTCCCATTTCAGGAATGCGTTCCGCACTCTAACTTAAGAGAAACAGAAGGAGATGGATGCTCTGATGCCGAAGCTGGGACGGGTCCAACCGTTGTGGAATGCATCAACACTGTCGCAGGGACGGACGAGAACAAGAAGCATCCGTATTCTAGTTCAGCCATGTCCAGCAACAACTTCTGCACACCTGAAATTGAAGATTGGGGCAACGTCAAGAATGATCAAATTTGACCATAAKTGAGAAACGAGGTGCATTTCTCGGTCACTTATCCTACAAACGTCACACCTGTCCCTAGGCTGACTTTTCATTGCATTTCGAAAACTTGTGACATTTAGGGTAGAAAAAAGAAGGTCCAGCTAGGATTCAGAGTGCATAGCAAAAATTCTGGAGTTTGGAGCTTCCAACCGCAATTTCATGGGTGCCAAAATGTCCTATCCAACAGTGACAAATCCGGGAAAGTTTTAAACGAAATGGAAGAGATTGATCATCAAAAGGGTGTCAAAGCTGACCTATTCTATTGAAGAAGACACATTCCAAAACTCTGAAGTACAGGGGGGGAGGAACTGTGTGCAAAGGAGAATCGATTAGGCCCAATTCAGTAACAAACTGCAAGGTTTGCGCCTCCAATTTGTGGCTGGTCTTTCAAAGCAACTCTTGGGCCCTGGTCAACACTCAATTACTCGCTCAGGTGATCAAAATTTGAAGTATTTTCATGTTATGACTCGGAAGATTACAGGCAGGAAGACAATCAATTGAACCTGAAAGGAGCTCCTCCTGTGAAAAGACCATCAAGCAAAAGCGTTGAGGTCGAACAGAACTGACAAAGCTACCAGAGTTGGCAATCTGCAGGACCTGGTCAGCCGAGCACATGAAAAGGGTGGCCGTGAACTCATGTAACATTTCAGCACGCAACAACCAACCAATCAATCAATGAATCAATCAAAAGTTTTGCAGGGTTAATTTGAGTTAGAGTAAGTGTAGGGCTCCATGTATTTAGAATTGATTCTGTCGCGTGTAAGCAGTAGTATGTGCAGAAGTTCATGCGCTTTGTCCTTGACCGTCACAAGAGTAGTCTGTCATATGGAGTAAAGAATGACATTCGAGGAAAACTTCGCAGATTAGAAACATTCAGTTGTGGACAWCCCGTTGTGTCCATAAATCAAGAATTTTTCTCCACAGATTGAGATTCGGAGTCATGCMAGCAAGGAATTTCTCTGTTGTGTAGTACTGTACTTGGGGTCCAAAAATAATTCGAATTTTTGCTGTGGGTWGCTTCGCTGTTCTTCAAAAGGCACTCTGTTCAACTGAATCTAGCTCCCTCGATTTGAACCGCCTTTCCAGCAAACTATTTGCAATTTGTGAAGTAGTCAGAGGTCATTAATCCCCACCAATCAACCAATCAATCATGGAAGAATGTCACAAATTAGAGATTACGATAAGATTTAGTATTATGTGTTGTCACGAGTCTAGAAATGGATCTTTGATTGTTGAGCTTCTTGAGTCACTTGTGATGTTTCAATGGCAATTGTTCATTGCACTTAATAGTGCTCTAAGAACATGACATCAAATCTCTATAGTGAGTGACATTGTGAGAAGTTAACTTGCATACAAGAGAAATGTTGTTGTTAGCCTTTTGACTACATTTTTTTTTGTTGTCACAAGATCAATTGGTGGACTCTTGAGAAGTTAGATTTAGCACTGTGATGTATAGAATGTCGAGTACAATAAAAAATTATAAAAAATTATAAATTCATTCAAAGTGCACACCATGAAATTGTGGAGGCCATAATGAATATTGGTCTTTTATTCAATTTTCGGTGAGTTGTAAATTGTTAATCAATGCTACAAGCGCTCTCTCGTTGCAGTATAGACTTGTTTTTTATGAGTGATTTATGAGTAAGATTGAACTCAAACTTCACCTCAATTAACTTTTGTCAATGCATAGCCTACTCTCCTTTGGTCCATAACCAACAATTTCAGAGACATTATTCGTAATTGAACTCACATAACGTGTCCTGAACAATGCAAACAGATGGATGTCAAACTACCCAAAAGCATCGATACAGTAGTCCTCCGAGCAGTTGGATAAAACGGATGAAAATGGCATTAGTAATCAATTAGAAACCCAAAAAATCACAAATACGAAAAACACACAACAAGTTAGTAGTGTTAAAAACAAGACTAAGCAACTAACATAGTAGTAGTCACTCTAAAATGGTGTAAAAACACTAAACTAGTGAAATTTTAGAGTTTTAAGGGAGTTTACATTAATTTAGAGGGGTTTTGCACTAATTTAGTGTTAGATGACTGTAGAAATGAAGATCATGGAAATGTGAATCTTAGGGTTTGGCTCTCTCAACTTTCTTTGGCTTGCTCTTTTTTTTGGGTTTTTTTTGTTGGGTGTGTAGGCGGAAGAAGGTGGTGGAAAGTGACAAGAAAACACTAGAACAAGGATTGCAAGGAGTTAGACTAGGATGATAGATAATTTGTCGAGTAGGTTTTCACGTAGTGAGGGAGAAAAAGGGTGAAAAATGGAGGTTGTTAGGTAAAACGAGAAAAGTTTGAGGAAGAAGGTGCTGCCGCTACAATGTGAAGGTGCAACTTTGATGAGCGATTCTGGGAGCATGGAAGCTTGGATGGAGCTGAATTTTTGAGTAATGGAGCGCCTTGAAGTTAGCTTTCCGGGAAGCTATGACTCGTCCCATTCAGAGCAAGGACAAGGTCGGAGCGACTGAATTTGTGGAAGGAGGGCTGCTACCGCCACGATTGGGAGCAGCGACTTTGGCAAGCAACGGGAGGAGCATGGCAACGTCAATGAAGCGGATTTTTGGAGAGAAGATGCGCCTTCAAGTTAGCTTCCAAAAAAAACCATTTTTACCTAGTTTGGAGTGGAGATGAGGTGTTGGTAGCTGTTTTGGTGAAGGGGTGTCTGCTGGCCTTAGGAGGAGGCCAATTGTGAGGTTTTATGAAGTGTTTCACACTTGTCATTGTAAAATTGCAATTTTGATTGCATATGGTTATGGAAAGAGATCTTGAATGCAATGATGGTCAAAGTAGATGCTTAAGGATGATTGAATTTGTATGCAAGTCTAATTCTTAGGGTTTAGTAAAAATTAGAGGTTTGTGCTAGCATGGTGTGCTGAAATTGTTAATTAGGGCTCAAATTGGACCATTCAGGCCTCTAAAGGCATAATTGGGTGTGATTTTGACTCAAGAAGTTGCCCTAAGTATTGGAAGGTTTGATTAAGAGATTGAGGTAGTTTAGGGCTTGTTTTTCAGGGATTTAGGGGGTTGATCCTCTTCCACTTGAGGTCAATTCATGAAAATGCTACCAAAAAATTGAAGGAGTCCATTGCTTGGAGGCATTTTAGGTTCAAGGTCCCATACACTCCTTCCGGCCCAACTTTGTGGATGGAATTTGCCTCACGGTGAACTTCACTCACAGAACCATCATGGAAATTTGAAATACTAGAACCCGAAGCCCAAACAGGTTTGCCACATCTTATAAAGGTTGAGAAATGAGTCCATATTGATTTGGCACTTTAAAGCATACTCTAATTTGAAAGAGCATAATAGCCCTTGACCAAATATTCACATTTATTTAAAAAAACAAAAATATTCTTAATTTGAAATTGCAAATTCATCACATTTCTAGATAAAAATAGTATTTGTATTCATAATACTTAGTATCAAAATTAGTAAGTATTTTGTACAATGATATAGACGCTCAATAGGCTTGGATTTATAGTTTGAAAAATCAATATGGGAAAAATGACAATCACAAAGGATAGAACACTCATTACCTAATAAGGCATATACACCCATAATCAACATTTTCCAAAATACAACACCTAATACATTTGAACCAACAAGCATCACAAAAAACTAGACATTGATTACACAAGACATACACAATCGAATCATGAGAGTCTATGAGAGTCTAGAGTTGTTTTGGGATGCACCTAGAGACAATACTTGAAAAACTAATAACTTATTCATACCATGTCCAAATAAAGCACGCTAAAGAATGTTGGAATTCTATTTCAATTACCAATAAGATCCAAAATAAATAAATTATGATAAATAATAGTAGTAACTAAGCTCAGTTGTAATTAGTGACAATTTTAGGTGCGCATACGTTACTCTTCAGGCCACAATTAGTGAACTACATTTTCAGAAATTTTAGTTGAAAATTCACACATTCTAAATGCATGTAAGTTTTCCAGACCAGATCTGAAGTTAACCTACCAATTAGTTGGTGGCCACATGAATCTCCTACCATAGAGAGATATTTCTTACTATGTACACCCAATGCGGAAAACAGACTTCCACAAAATTAAAATTAAAAGTACCTGCGTGATCTCTTAAGATGACAAAGAAAACTACCTCCTCCACATTCATAGCTACTTTGCTCCTACTCCAAGGTCCTGAAAACCACTTATCAGTGTRCTTTTGCGATATGAAACGCCATTGAGATCCTCAATAACCCATTTCAGCTCTACCATATCCGTCACTGAGAAGTGCACATGACCCTTMGGGAATAAACGCCGCATCCTCGCTTCATGATCTTCCTCCACATGAAGAGTGCCTTCCTTCAAATCAGTGAACCATGATACTAACCCTCTCTTGGAAGCTGTGGTCTTGGCTTTAGCTCCGGATGCGTCTGTAAAGCTTATTCCTTGATTTTTCTGTTCCTCCTGCTGTTTGTAATGTCAAAGCATCATATACTGAAATAATCAAATACTTACCTCTTGGACAAATTGCCTAATTTCACTAGAATTGCAAACAAAGAATGCGCACATTATTATCCATATCTTCATTCGATACCACAAGCACAGCTATTCCAAGGACAATCCTGAAGTGCCCAAATGGTCTCATGTGGTCGCTTCCATATCTATAGAACTAAAATTGAATCGACTGGGAAGCTTCAAGGAAAATATCACAACTCACCAAAAGAACAAAGAAATCGTACAAAACATTTTTAAACAATAAATAAWWATATTTTGAAAGTTAGYGTACTTAACTTTAAGATCCCRAAGTGGRATTTCTATTTTTTAGCTCGGGTGAAAGCTCATGAGGTTCTAGAATCAGAGGACCAAAATGTTGCACGAGTGTCCTACTYAACAGCATGAACTTACCTCAYGAGACGAATTATTAACGCGGCAGACAAAGAACCCCGCGTCTTCAGTGGCTGCTAATGCTGCTTCGCCCTCAGCTCCACTACCAATAACCTAATCAACAATGAAGAAACAGCTAGGTTAGTCCTTTGGTAGCAAAAGACCTATTTCACATTTTATAAACAGTTCAATTGAAAGTTTCTTTCTCCCCAATCTGATTTGAGAAGAGAGGGATATTTGCATCACTTTAACAATTTCTAAATAATGCAGGTGATCGGCCTCCAATTCCAGGAGAGGCCGGCTCGGAGGCACTTTCAAGACGCGGCGCAAAACACCAGCCATCGAGGAAGTGCAGGGAATTCAAGGGATTCAGCATCGATTTAAGCAACGGAGATATTGAATTTCATGGAATGGAATTCTGCAAAGGAAATCCAAAACGAATGATCGTATCTGCAGAGCTCTGGCAACACTGAATTAGGGTTTCCACATTTTAAGTTCACTCTAATGACACACTCTATAATTGAACATTCCTAGTGCACACTTCTGATTGAACAACTGGTCAAGTTTTGAGAGTGGTAATAAACGCGCGTTTGTACCTTGAAAGTAGTGTCAATACAAAGGATTGAGCAAATATGGAAGTTTTACTGTTGAAAACAATAATCATTTCATTACGTTGTCTTAATGCACTCAACCCTCTCTAATAAAACAATCTAATCGCGCATTCCTTGTATGCATATCTTCATGATTTTCCATAAAACACTCTATAATTGTGCATTCCTTGCCATGTTGCCATGTTGATACACCTCTGAACTGGCGTCCACATGGCAACCGATAAACATACGTCAGAGGTATGATACGTGATGAAAGTGCTAATAGAATCCCTYCTATCTATTGAGACAATGCCATTAATCCTGAAATACCCAAGCTCAGAAAAGGCCTACTTTGAAAACTAATAGTCAATTGTAGGAATTTTCTAAATATATTACTATTATTAAAATTTTAAGACATGATTTCTGCTTCCTAAAAGTATATATTGTTAATGTCTCTTAAGATTCAACAATACTTAATTTCAAATTATACACATATGGAAGTTGCCACTTATCGGCCATTTGGCCATTCAAGGATTGACTTGCAAAGGGTTATATGTACCGTATCCATAGGTTGGAACTGAACCGCAAGGTTGGCATTAGAGTTCCAAATAATGTTATTGTTAACATAATTCGCAACGATACAAAAGTRGCAAAGAAATCAAAGGCATTCAAAAGGAAAGACTTTTACCCAAATTCAACTCAGGAATTAGACGCAATCACATAAAAACTGGAATTGAAGGCCGCAAAAATCGACAACCATATTGTGCCTATGGAATCAATTCTGAAACCCTAATCAAACCTTAATCAACAGAAAGAGGGCGCAAAATCGTACCGAATTAGAGAAACTCCCTATGTAGCTTCAGTGCGAAGCTACAACTTCCATGCCACAAACACAAGTAAAAACTGCCACCACGCCAGCCACCTCGCGACAGCTCTCAAATTCGATGACTTCTACGCCAAAATTCAAAGGARAAAACACCACCAAATGCTCAGTATCCGTTGTCTGAGCGCGCGTTTCACAATCATGRACATTTGATGCGGTCGCAAATCTAAACGTTTAGAATCAAGTTCCGAATTATGATACTGCTTCAAATAACAAATCAGATAAACAAGATAGAGAGCATTAAGTCGTAGTTTTAGAAATGCCACTGTAAAGTTGATCACTTCGAAAATTGGATGGAGAGGAGAGGCATATTTTTTCAGTACCTGATAAAAATTTCCAGAGAATTTTCAGATTGAAGAAGTCGAGCCAAATGCAGAGCTGCGAAAATGGAAATGCTGCAGCAATGCGCAATCTGGAGAGGCCGGATCGTAAAGCTTGAGAACGGAGCACCGCAAAGAGTCTGAAGCAAATTCAGCGACACTTGCTGGAAGAAACCCTGCCAGAGAATTTCCGATGAATGATAAGTTACTCATCTTGGGTCCGTTCATCACTCACCGCAGGGAACTAACCCCCACTGTCTTAGTATTGTTGCAATACTATTTCAATGGTCTCACAGTCCAGATTTGAAAGTGTATAGTTGTAGTACAGCATCAGTACTGTAACAAATGTAGTTTCAATGGGAACAATGCATCCCATTAAAATAGTATTGTTATAGTACTACTTTGTACATTAACAATTTACTTTCAGTATTGGATTGTGAATCCAATGGGAAGGTACTTTTTTGATGGGTAGTCGAATGGGAGTTGCGGATGGATGACATTAGTCATAAAGAAATTATTAAACTATTAAATTTAAAAATTAATAAGCCACTTAGTCAAATCCAAGGAAATTTAAATGTAAAGAAAGTCAAAATGTTGGAAAAGATACCAAAGCAAGGAAAACTATGAACGGTAAGGTGTTGAAAGCCACTACTATTACTTGAGTTGCACATTATTTGAAAGTCGCGCATGATTTGAGGTATATGGTGGTAAAAACTATATGTTGAATTGAATCCATTGACACATAGCAATCCCATTTTGAATCCTTAATTGCATGTCCCAGTTGGCCTAGGAGTGACAAAACAATCTACGTGTATGGTGTCATACTTGAATAATTATGATAAGATTTAGATGTTAAAATGTCATCCAAATAAAAAACTCTAATTGATCAATTTTCAATCCAATGATACATGTCTTGTCATAGACCATATTTTGAGAGTCAAATATGATACAATATACACGATTCCCAAAGACCTTTAATCCTTAAAGAACCAAGAAATAGTTTAGATTTCTAAAATTGTAATAATGTATTACTCCATATAAATTGTAAGTTAGAATAATAATTTAATGGTGACACTGAAGCAATAGTTGTAGAATATGATCCATAGACTAGATCTATGCGTTTAGATTTACTATTGTATTATCTAATATCTTTAGTAATATTTGAAGACAAAAATTAAAGATTCTTTTTAAAATTGATTGCAAATTGAATATAACTATATAAGTGATTTTTCCAAGAAGATGCTCTTTAATTTCCTATCAATGTATGGGGAATACTAGCATTTAGTTACAAGCTAGCCGATTGATTTTGATAATTTCCGAACAAGATAGAAAAGTGTAGGAAGTGGTTCCAAATGAAAAAAGGAGATTTTTGGAAATGGACCGAGTAGGAAAAAAAAACTTTGGCAATTTTGCCGTCCATTTGGCTAGGAGTATGTAGGAAAATTACCAATTTACATGCTTTTTTTTTACAACGAACAACCAATTAGGCAAAGGCATTCTAGGAAATTATCTTGACATGCATAGAGAATTTTTTTGCAGTATACTTAGTGTGTTATACTTTGCTCACAGCATCTGATGTAATTGGCCTTAAGTACATGGAATTCCCAAACAAGTAAAATAACCAAATCTGCATTCCGCAAATTTGGAGGCAGGTCAGGTGGCTGTGAGTGTGAGTGTGAGCTGTCTTTTGCCCAAACGGAACTTGGAGTTTTGAAAATAAAATACTCAATTACTTACAAGTGACAAAGTAATAAACTCAAAATAGAGTTGTTACCTCATTGTCACAGTGTCACTCTCACTCTCTCAGACTCCCAACATCACAAATAATAAAGCACCTTAAACTAATGATGTTTCAATGTTGAAACAAGTCATTGACTGTATTCATAGTGTTCATTACTGTTGGATAGGACATTTTGGCAACTTCAACATTGAGGCAACTTCAACATTGAGGCAATGTCTCATTATGAAAAAATATAAAAAATTTCAAACTGATGCAATTTATATGAGTTCAACACTAATTCAATGCTAGTACAATATGTATGCAAAAAAGAATGAAATTCAAAAGTGAAAGAGGGCCTAAAATGGGTGCTACTGCCACCTTGGTTAAATTTGCAACTTGAAATTTATTGTGCTACTACTTAACAATTTAGGTGGCATCCCAATGGAATTGCAATATCACAYTGTCAATTGGTATACCCATGGTAACTTCCAAGAATACAATTYTGATGGCCTCCTAGTGGCCAACTAATGCACACATGCTAACTTCCAATGCCCAGCTACTTAAGCAAAGTGTCTCCAGGTGGAGTTGCCTGGCTTAGCCTGGGTGCCATTTTGATCTGCAAAATGCATATACAATTTTGATCGGTCAATTTTGAATGTGCAACACTGGTATGTATTTGCAAAATTCTTAAGAGACTTCTTGGCAGCACATTGTGATCAATTGTATGTTCTATGAGAAGCAAACTTCCGGTAGCATGCTGTCAGATGGTTTTCCACTCCACATGCACACCAATTACCATACACGTACTTTAGAATCGTATAAACTATCACGAACACAACTCTATGAGTCTTATATTGCTGTAAAAACTCATTGAGAAAATAACAACAGAATACTTTCAAATCTGCAAAAAATGAAAAATGATGAAACAATGCAAGCCAAGAAATGAGACTCAACGCAAAAGAACATGACAACAGCCTAATCAAAAAACTTCGGGTTGTAAGAAAGATCAAGATTGTAAATGACGGAAGCTTACTTTCTCTAATTTCCTCGAAGTTGCTATCCTCCTTCAGCTTTCTGATGAAAGGTTTGTAGTGATGTGCTTAAACTCAGCGGGTAGTTTTTTCGATTAGAGGTCCATAGTGATATCATGCTTAAACTCAGTGTGTCCTCCTTCAGCTGATTGAAACATTTCAGAGCTTGCACATGTACACCAACCACCTGCCAAAAACAATTCAAAGTAACGATTTAGAAACATAGAAACTAGAGCTTTACAATCGCCATCGCCAAGAATTTCAGATCTAAAACCAAAACCCTAGATCAACTCCCGGCTCCAGAAAACTTGAGAAAACACCAAAAAAATTATTCAAAAACATCCAAATCAAACCAGCAATGCGTACCGAGAGAGAGAAATGATCAGGCGCTTCTTGGCTCCGCTACTTGCAAAACACTGACGCTAGATCGAAGAGCTGCAAAAGTGAGACGGCTTCACGAATGGCTTCGGCGTAGAAGGAGCAACAAACTAAATCACAAATAGCTTCGGTGTGGAAGAAGCAGCCTGAGGCACGCAATGAAGCCAAAAAAAGAACGAGTGTCTCAGAAATGTTTTTATGATTAGCCCTAGTTGATTTACAGCCGTCGATTCTGAGATTGGTAGTCAATTACAGTCGTCGATCAAGTGGATGATTTATAAGCTACTTTCATTTAAGATCATTCATCTCGATACAAAATACTAAGACATCACGTCGGGTTGCCACGTCGTTACTTTTCATTACCTTTTCATTCGTTGGGACTAACGTCACAAGATCATCCATGCGTGTCATCTTCACGCCGCCCAAACCCGTCGTCTTCATGCCGCCCACGTCCTCTCCTCTCAAGCCCTTGGTCTATGTTTGTAGGTTACGTGAGTTCACTAAATTTTTTGCAGTAGTGTGTATCGCTTGGAGGTTGAGTCGCCTCTCAAGCCCTTGGTCTGTGTTTGCAAGTTACGTGAGTTCACTAAAATTTTTGCAGTAGTGTGTATCGCTTGGAGGTTGAGTCGCTGTGCAAGGAGTGTCAGGTGAGAAATTGCACGGATGATGTACAAAAATCTCCACGAAATGAGGTAAGTTTTTGATGAAGTGAGAATGCACTTATGATGCCGTGAATATCGTAAATAGATCAGCAAAATGCCATAAATTGATCAGCAAACAGATTGATTGAGTTCTAAATAAAATCATCGGATACTAACTGACAGTTGAATGTGCAACACTGGTATGTGTTCGCAGGAGATTCCTAAGAGACTTCAGGGGAGGAGTTCAGGGGGGCTTGATGGCACGGTGACCAGCAGCTTTCTAACGACCAGTTGCACAGTTTCTTGCTGGCCAAGGTGATTGCAAATCATGCTTCTTGAGGATTTAACGAAATCCCAATGATAGAGCTCAAGTGTGAGTCCAGAGTTTTGTAGAATTTTGTAGAATCTTGCAGAGTTTTTTCTTGCGACTTTCTTCAATTGGAGAATGTCACCGGGATTTAGTATTGGCAATCACAACTTCAGTACGAGTGAAGCCAAAGAGCATTGGACATGGGAGCTTTTTTTCGAAATTTGGCGGTGTTGCAGACGAGGAGGACGCTGCGTGTCGGTCAGGTACGGCATGATTACATTCAAGGAGTTTTTGTTTACTTTCACCAATTAGTAGGCTTGGAAAATGACGAAGAAGAATCAAGGCACAAAAACAGTTAATTCTTTCATGACCTTTTGTAAACAATCATGGTCATTTCTCTGTAGCATAGTACACTAGAAGAAACCCATGTTTTTGGTGATGTGCCCTAATTTTTTGGAACGTATTTTTTTTGATGTCCAATGCACCAAGACTATGTTTTTATGTCCAAAAAAAACGTTGCATTGGCGTTTTTCTGACATAAAAACATGGCTCTATTGCATTGGACATCAAAAAAAATATGTTCCAAAAAATTGAGGTGCGTCACCATAAACACGGGTTTCTTACAGTGGTAATTGACTGCAAATTGCTTACTAATAGGAACATTCGGATTCAACCCATATGCTTTGGTTTT
Organism: Pleurozium schreberi; assembly: GCA_006891605.1. NCBI lineage: Eukaryota > Viridiplantae > Streptophyta > Bryopsida > Hypnales > Hylocomiaceae > Pleurozium > Pleurozium schreberi. The sequence goes on along the minus strand of VACF01000462.1, from coordinate 47,173 downwards.
CGAGAGGGAAGAAGAGGCACAACTTCCAAGGACATCAACTAGTATAACCCTTTATCTTTAAATTGTAGCATCAGGATCTTTGGTGTTCCCTACACAGATTACTAGTCATGGGACTAACAACATGTGTGTGGTTACAAATTGCAGATTCTATACAGCTCTGAAACAACATGAAGATATCAATCTAAGAGTTTTGTAAGAGTGAAGCAATGGAAAGGACAATTTTGTGTTGCTCTAGGTGTAGAACAACAAATTTTGCTAACATGGCAGGTTTAAAGGGCCACATGAAAAACAGTAGTTGTCGTATACTAGGACAAATGACTTCTGTTCCTTTGTCACTAGTTCCCCCTACTAGCTCTCATTCATTATCACCCTTGGCCAGCTCTCACATCGTACCAGATGAACATGGTGCAAGCATAGACTCACCTGAAATGTTGCATCCATTTGAAATGATAAAGGAAACACCTGTAGTCCTTCAGTACAATGCTACGTTTGAAATCATCCGATTTTTCCGGTCGTGCAACAACAATGAAGGGCTCTCAAACAAAGACATTGATTGCTTATTGAGTATCTTGTGGCACCAAGAATTTGATACAAGCAAGCTAACAATTTGCACATCTTCAGACATCAAACAATATGAGGAACAACTCTACTTTGAAGAAGATGTAAAATTTTTTTTTTCAAGTTTGCCATATTTTCATTTAAAGATTTTCATTTTGAAAAATTCCATTGTTGAGTCAATATTTAATAGCTTTTTGTCTTTGAATGCAGGATTGGCAATCTTATACTTTGAGTCAAAAGGAAAATGAGGATACGGTTGTATTTCAATTCAGGGATCCAATGGTGGCGTTAACCAACTTATTTTCATCTCCTGAAGTTGCTGAGGACTTTAAGCTTCAACCGTCTCTTGTAAAAAATGAATTTGGAGAACGTGTCTATAGTTCTTTGGATACATGTGAATGGTGGGAAGAAATGCAGGTAAATTTTGTACAATTGATTTTAATTTACAACTTGTTAAGTTACATTTTGCCATTGAAAATATTTGATTAGCTATTTATTACTAATCTTATTACAAAATTCCATTGTTGGTTTCCAGATTTATATCAATTTAAGATGTGAAAGAGCCATTATAGCACCAATTATACTCTATAGTGATCAAACCACATTGTCCAACAATAGGCAAGTTCTAGGGCATCCAATATTCATGTCCATTGGAAACATCTCTTGCCATATGAGGGAACTAGATGAAGGCCATACTTTGATAGGTCTTCTTCCCATATTCTCAGGTGAGTCTAATTCAATGACAYTTCGCTACTTTATCTTATTTCAAGATGTTATGGTGATTGTACAATTGTACCTATTTATTTAAATTGTGACCAAGCAACTATACTAATTATATTCCTTTGTTGTAAATCAGACATGAATGTATCCCAAGATCGAAAATTGGAGATGTTCCAAGAATGCCTAGATATTATTTTCAAGCCTCTAAAAACTGCAAGTCATGAGGGGGTGGYTCTAATTGATCCTTTTGGAACCCCACAATTTGTGTTCCCTTTACTCTATGCTTATTCATGTGATCATCCAGAGGGGTGCAAGGTGTGTAAATGYTACTCTTTCTTTCTTTTTTCATGCAAACAATATTGAGAATTGTTCTTTTGTTTATTTTGATAAATTTTTATTTAAAAGCCATCTAATTTTACTTTGATGATGTATTGTCTCAATGCAGATTTCATGTACTTATGATACAAATAAAAGTTCATCTCCATGTAGCAACTGTATGTGTAGCAAAAATACTTTGAGTGATGTGCATTTGACATTTCGATCAAAAACAGAAGAGAAGATGAAAAAGATATATTGTGCCATGATAGCTGATAACTTACCTCGAGGAGAATCCAAGAAAATATCAAAAACTTGGTCAGTTCACCCTGTAGAGGTAGGCACCACTTGCTTCATATATGTTGTACCATCCAATTTCATCTTGAGGCTCATTTTTCTATTCTACAGTCTATTTATTGGATCATTTTTTAAAATTTGTGTTTCCCAATTCTTGCAATCACTATGGGAAAATCAGAGATTAAGTGTTTGTCGGTGATCTAGTGACTAAAATCATTAATTTAATATATATTGACAACAATTATTTTTTCAATATTTATGTAATATCATTTCAATCTAGTTTGAAACAATTAATTGGTTCAAAATTACCAAAGTATTTACTGTTGTAATAACATATTGAAACAATGTTAAAAAAGTAATAAAACCATATTAGAACAACATTGATTCAATTGGAAAATTTTGTTAATATTGAAACAATGTTATAACAATGAGGGGGGTAATTTGTGATGAAGGTCTCAATCACTTTTGGTTGCCTTAAGGGTTTAGGATTTCATGCAGTCATCGCAGTGTTGCAGACTTACAGTCCCTCCTTGCTCTTGTTTTCCCTTCCTCACGCAGACACGTTGTGACTCCTTGCTGACTCGCTCTTGCTTCACCGGTTTTCCACGATAATTGGTGTTGTTCCATCATGTGTTTGCAACTCCACACTGACGTACATTTCGAAATTGGGTGCACTAGGTGGTGTGAGATTGGGAATTCTTGATTTGTTGGAGTCCTACACTCCTGCCTCATTCTTGACAGCTGCTTTGTTGCTACTGATTTCATAAGGATACTCTAAGGAAAAAAAATCAAAAGTGAAAAACAAGAACACCTTGACCCAAAAAAAAGGGGAGTGAATAAAAATCCACCACCAAAATGCACAACTGGACCCATTTTTGACTTTTAGGAAAGTGACAAATTGATAAAGAAAAATGGCAGTTAATTGCCTAATTCCATTAGGAAATGGGGATGTCAACCGATAAAATTTACACCCTCTAGACCCACTTTTGGGTAAAATTTGAAATATCCAAGCCACCTTCTGGAAGCTAGGAAATTCTCCAATTTTCCTACAGAACTTCCAGACTGTGTTTCCTATAACTTCAAAATGTTAAATTCTAATCATAGTGATTTTGGATGTTTTTATTTTTATTTTTACTTTTTGTTCAAGTCAGTTTGGGAGGCTAGACCTACCAACACCCTTTGAAATATAGAATATTTGAAGAACAAAGTCTTCTACGTCTACACCATACAAATGTTAAAGAACTAGGATAATAATCTTCAATCAAATTTATAAAAGAAAAGACGCATTTCTATGTGTTTAGGGTGTATTTGGATTTGTCTTTTGATTGACAATCAAATGTCTTATCTTTAAGGGGTCAAGGGTTAATATTTAGACATCTAGAAAGATCCTCAAGGGGATAAGGTTATTCTTTGGCATGCCTACCAATCTATTTCCTATCCTATCCCAAGTCTTCATCCAAACAGATAGGGGTAGGGAAGCCCTTCCCCCACCAATCCTTTCTTAACCTTTAAAAGACAACATGGACGTTTTGAGTCCTTTGGATGACAGAAATCAACTTTAGTGGATGTAGAAAAGGTAATTTTCATCCTTTTTTGGATAAACGTGAAAGTAGAAATGTGCTGTGACATGGAAAGCACAAAAAAGAATCATTGAATGTGTTGTCATTTTTAGGTATTGTGCATCGTGACATGAAGCCACGGAAATTCATGCCTACACTGACAAGTCTCCTTATGCCCATCATCAAATTTTTAGGTGTTTTAGCAACTTTTTAGGTATTGCTGCCATTTCTAGGTGCTGCACGGTTTAACTTCCCACCGTCCAACACTCAGTGGTCCATAGTCCATAATCCGCCTTTTCCCGCGGTAATAGATCCATCCTTTAAGGGTTAATGACAATCAAATGACATTGATTTATTGTCCAGTCACCAAATTGAAAGAATTTACCAAGCCTAAGCATCAATATGATGGTGTCTAGTGGTGAAGTACTATTAGCTTTATGTAAATTAGAGGCTTTTTATGGGAGAAAACCTAAATACACGTTACCCAAACCCAATTACCTATTCCCTTCCAATTTAGGGAATTAGAAACACCCTTCCCAAAATTTTACAAATACAACATGCAAAGCCGATGAAATGTATTTGGATAGGCCAATAGGGAAGCCCATTGGCGAGCATGCTCTGAAGGGATTAAGGGTTATTCTTTAAACAACTATAAAGCCACCTTCTAGTGTGGGGATTCTTGCCAACATCAAAGGTTTGGTTTTCAAAACAAGAATGGCGTAACCATGAGGTTCATTCATAGGTTAAATCATTCATTAGTTGGACCTCACATCTCCACTCCAATCCTAACCTTGTTGTGCCAATGTGAATGCATTTGTAGATAGGATTCGGAAAGTGAGATTTCAAACCAAGAGTCCATGTCATAGTCTCTGTCCTTTGGACAAAACCGATAAATATGTCTCAACCTCTCGCAATTGCTCTATTCAATTGGTGTCTCTTTCTCTTGGTTGCATGACTTGCATCACTYATCACCAACTACAATAAACTTGCCAATCACGGCATATACAAAATTCAATTTCTTCTTTACATAAATATAGAGACTTGCATGTTTTAAAATTTGGCATGATTATTAAACGTCATGATAAGATTCACCTTCAAAAAAACGGAATGCAAAAAAAATTCTTCCTAGAAATTTTATTGCAATCTAGAGGCAATGAAGTTGAAATCAAGTTAAAAATTCCTTACATCCCTTCACCACACAATACATTGGGCAGTGTTACAAGATTTGATTCCCATGACAATTGAATTGATAGATGAATTGTGTGGTTAGTATTTGGTTATTGGAAGGTTTTGGTGTGTGGTTTTGGGGACTGTTTGGTAAATGGCCGGTTTACTCTATGCGGTATTCAGATGATTCATACAAAAACGTTACGAAGTTGCAGCAGCGATAACCCTGGCTCATACTGGCAAAGACTTCACAGACGAATGTGAACACATCATCAGTACGGTGCAAATACCTAAAGCAAAATTGCTAACTGTTCATTTTAAAACAAAAAGAAAACCACTACTACTGGACGATGGATCATAGTTGTAAAGCTCATCTTCGGGTTTTTTAGGGTTTTCTTTATCGCAATGTTGAAAGCAATGTGATCAGAGCCTAGGGCTGCGTTTCCCCTTCTTGCAATCTACGGCCTCACCCGCACCAACCAAGTATTGTAGGGCCAATTAGCTGATTAAGGTGTTACACTTTCATTGCTGCTACTTGGTTGGTGTGAGGGGTTTAGCACTCTAATCCATTGGTACAGGCACAGTTAGTTCACARTTTGTTTACTGGGCCAAAATGGGGGAATTCAGTTAACTTTGAAACGCTGCACAGGCCAAAAGTGTTCAATGGATGACTGTCCAGATTACTGTTGAAATGGTGAATGCACCTATTGGTCCATAAATCAGATAATTTTAGCAAAGTACCGTCAGCGTTAAATGGTGAAATGAATTTAAAGTCATTGCCAGTGAGGAAGCGGGAGTTCACATCCAGTTGCTTTTTGAATCTCCGGGGTTACTTGGTTGGTGTGGGCGAGGCCTAAGTTGTATACCTGTCTTTAACATTGTTGTGAATGTGGCATTCAATTTTCAACATGAAGTCTGTCAGTGTCGTTGTCTTCCTGTTGAGAATGTAGGGACTAAAGCAGGTTTATATGCTTGTCACAGATCCCTCCAAGAAAAAGTGCAGCTTCTTACAGGTAAATGGTCCACGAGTTATACAATCAGCTGTATATTTGCAAGTGGATTATGTTTTAATGATGTGGGCTGTAGTTGTCCTAATGGTTTTATGTTCATTGTAGGGCGGACGAATGGGACATTAACAAGTGGGCGTGGGAGGGCATCTTGAAGGTTGTGTCGAAAGGTGAAAACTGTTCCATTAGACTGGAAGACAAAGACACAGGTGAATGCTCAGTTCAGTATACTTAGCCTTGCTTGGGATACATGAGGTGACTGCATCTAATTCCAATAATTTGAAGAAATCAGCATACCTGAGGGTGAAGTTGACAAGTGGACATTTATATTAAGAAGGCAAAGCAAAATAATGAATATGAMCCTAAGTACAAGTTGAAYTTTCTATTAATTTTCAAATATGGTACTTCAAACCAATACTTATAGTCATTACACGTGGAGTGCATTTTGAATCTGATGAACTTCATTTTTCCAAGATTTTGTACACCGTTAARAGTAGGTGCATCATTCAATTTCTTCACTTGAAACCACGTTCATTGAACTTTCGACTGTCGRGTCGAGTCTCTAGCATTGTCTAGAAAGCGGAGAAGACAAGAGTCTTACAGAGATGGATTGTGCTATAGGGGACTTATATGCTCAAGCACCAATAAAGCAGGACCAGCCCCTTCCTGTGGAAGCCTGTATTGACAGTAGCAGGTACTATTATCCTTGAACTAAGCATCATCATTTCATCATTATGGACTTTTTCTTAGAATGTGGGTGTGTTAGCGATTGTGTTGCGGAGTTCTCTTTGTTTTACATTGACGGAAGGGCATCTGCTATCTGCAGGTTTTTCGTACTCCGGGTTGAGGACGAATCAGGTAAGTATTACCTGGATCTCTGCTCAATAGTTTGGCAATGAAATTGYGTTGTTTTCAAAGTGTTYGTAGACCTTTTGGTATCCTGAAACTAACGGCAGTTTGCGTGGCCCGTATATATCCGAGTCATTTACAATACAGCATGTATGACTAGTGCAGGTGGGAAGGCTAAGCATGCTTTTCTTGGCCTGGGGTTTCGTGAAAGGCCAGAAGCTTACGACTTTCAAGCAGCTGTGTTCGACCATTTGAAGTATCTGAACAAGAAAAAAGAAGCCGATGAGATGACTCAGGAATACGAGGCAAAGCCTTCAATGGATTACAGCCTCAAGGAAGGAGAGACACTGCGGTTGCAGTTGAAGAATGTAAGTCAATTCAAAGTCGTTAAGTCCTTTGGAGTATCGATTATCTAGTCTGTTTTTAACTTGGCCTTTGTTTTTTAGTGTCTACTCTATTTTGTCGGTCGTGATAGTTGACCTCGCTCCTCTAGAAGCTTGTCTTCACCTCCGCTGGGAGACGAGTTCAGACATTGACGTTCGTATCCGTGTCTTGATTCAGACGAATATATCTGGAACCGGAGTGAAATCCAAGCCAGTAGAAAAAACTGTCAGTGGCTCCAGTGTAAGAGAACCAATGCCAAACCCTGACACACCAGAGTCATATCCCAAGCGTTCAGGGCTTCCTATAATCGTGGCACCTCCCCCTCCGCCAGTGCTTCAACCCCCTCCCAAAGGTTCTCTTTCCCCGCTTATCAAGACTCCGTCCATGGCCAAACCAACTACACCGTCCGCTTCCAAAGGACGTGCTGCAGCTCCAGATGTTGCAGATGACGTGGACGAAGATTTTGGTGATTTCCAAGCTGCCTGAAGGTGGTCACAGGACAAAGCCTTCACTACTTTCTGGTGCTTTGGAGTTCATCCGTTTGCATTGTACAGGTTAGACATTTAGGTGTAGACGATGTGTGCGTTCAATAAATAATAATATCTCCCAATTTGTTAGGTTAACGATCAACAGCTCACGCTGATTGGTGTTCGTTCAGTCAGTTTTCAATGAGGGCTAATTGAACTCTGCAACCTCATGGTGTGCTCTGTGATGGAATTTATAAATTATTTGATTTCATCGTGCTTACCAAACGGTACCCAAATTTTTTGTCTTTAATTGTAAGGTCACAGTTCACATGCCTTCGACTCGTCTATGCAGACACGCATTTAGTTCACCTAGGAATTGTAATACCATAGTACCTAAGATTGTTTACAACTACAGCTCTCAAAGTTGACATGAGAGGAAATTTCAGTCATTTGATCTCCAAGTTCCCTGTTTGCACTGGAGAACTTCGCTTATCCATGATGATACATGTGCCACGCATTCAAGAAAAAACTTGCTGGCATGGTTGAGTCCCAATAAGCGTAAGACTTTTTTGGCACACGAATGGTCAACATGTCAAAGAAATCTCGGGTTCAATTTGCGAAGTTCTCATCTAGTGTCATTCTTACTCCTTATGAACAGATGGACACACACTGCTTATGCGCGAAGGAATCAAATCTAAAAAACAAGAGCCTTACACTTAACCCTTAACCCCTCAACGCCCAAGGTCCAACCATGCTTGAAAGCATCCTCTCTTTGCAAGTGTTAAAAATCCTTGCTTCAATCGGTTATGAAGATCTCAATCCTACAATATTGTAGTGTGCATGATGTAGATGTTGTGGACCAAATTTGGGGTCATTTGACCGTATAGATTGAAAGATTCGACAGACTCTCAAACTTTGGACTGAGTGTGAAGTGTCCCTTATAATATTGAAGCCTTCCAGATCAATGGTCTTATTAACCACTAAGATTATTATTTCTTTGGTAGAATTGGAACTCACTTTGTGAGATTGCGGTCAACCCATCCAATCACAGTGTAGCTGCACATTATTGTAGCTAATTTGGTATTGGATACTGTGAGGTTCAGTTTCTGTTGGCGAAAATTGTACGTAAAAACATGCTTGTGTTGTTATCCGGTCTAAAGCCAACGAAATGGCAAATGCCGTAAAATCAAAAAAGCATCAAGTGATTATCACCAAAAATAATTTATCATTCACAAAGACTTCAAGAAAACTTTGTCCACAATTTCAAGTCTCAAACTTACCCACCCAACTCCCTACCATGAAACACGCACATCACCATGAAATAAGCTATAGAACCAAGGATTTGCTATAATCTTCAAATCAAAGGAAGACCAATTGTTGATAAATGGAAAGYCAGAATGCAACTTTCACAAAGAATGGATCATAATCTGTCCACAAATTCAATCCACCGATCGACCAAGCTAGCAAAGGAGACATAATTTCTCAACTCCGGCTAAAAAAATCCAAGTAACATCACTCTCATAATGATTTCATGGACCTTAAAAAAATGAACCCATCTCGATACTGAACATCTAAACACAAACCTCGTCCTCRCTAATGCAAACCCCCGTTGAAACAAATGCTACTTTTGCAGCTCTTAACTTGCTGTTTCAACGTGGGTTTGCACTAGCTAGTGCAAATGACGAAGTCTATCGTTTCTGTCACAGAAGCATGTTATCTCTAGAATCACACTCGCAGGAACTACAATTGCAAGCATGTGTCCCAATTGATAAAGTCCCCCAAGTGATCGATGTCAGTGTCGGAATTGCMAAGTGGAATAATGAAGAAGAATCGATGTCGAGTCTTCTGTCAGTTTTTATACTGGCACCGTCTGCGAATCTCGCCATCTGGAGCGAAGGTGGGCTGGATGTTGCTCATCGCAAACATGGCTTGCCCGAACAGATGCACAAACGAGTTCTGATTCACATTCTTGTCCACRTACCTGCGCGTGCTGTCRTCCGTGTACAACGTCTGGTCCGAAGTCATGACGCCTCTCCCGGCCTTGATGTTCTTGAAGTACTGCGTGTCGAACTTGTGCTCGCTCTTCTGGTCGATCACGATGGGCGTTCCAGTGCTCGCCTTCGGACACGTCTTCTGCAGCTTCTTCAGGAGGTCTTTCGGAAGGGTCTTGTCCACCGGAGTGAAGATCCGGTTGGCGATGTGTTCGCAATGSGTGACGCCGATGGAGTGGGCGCCGGATAAGGTGACCATCTGTTGGATGGTGAGTCCTTGCTGGGCGAAGGTGGAGATCAGCTCCTGGACCTCGGCGAATCCGGAGGGGATGTTCTGCTCCGGCTCCACCTGTGATCGAAGCGGCAAAACATTTCCATCCACAGATTTTAGTTAGCAATTTTCTGTTAAAATTATGGGGAAGATCGTGACGCTGTGTAAGGCGTTTGACGTAATTAGTAACCCAAGAWTAYGGGTGTGAACATARGATGTTAACTAGTCAAACCATTTACTATTGGAAATGTYTRAACTTGCTTCATAATCGKAAGGTTTGTTTGCTAGATGGCAATTGTTCGAAGGTAATGCCATTGAATTTATCTGCTGCAAATTGCTTTTCTGGAGAAGGGAGGCCCGTGTTGTGTTGTGTAGTGGTTTGAGCAGCAAGTCAAAACTTATATCTACACATGTCCTGGTGTAGGGATTTATACTACTTTTTTAACCTGGAGCTGAATTCTGTACATGCTTTTGTGTTGATAGATTTGTACTACTTTTGGAAGGAACTGAAGAACGCRTATTGAATGCTTGGCTTACCTTGTTTGAGACGAAGCCGTCGAGGCGTCCGCCGTAGACTTTCCACGACGAGCCGCCCGTGACGACCACGGAGTCCCGGGAAGCGTACGCCAAAATATCAGCGCAAGAGACTGTTTTCGGGCACGCCTTGTCGAGTGCTGCCTTGATTGCGTCGATGACKTCGAATCCGTGAAGACGGCTGTTTCGAACAGAAGCTCTCTCCGTGTTGCGACCCGCTAACAGAATGGAAGCATCGCAACCCTGCAACGGTTAATGCAAACATGGTTAGCGGCAAATTCKAATCWACACTGCTCAAATAAAWCGACACAGTCGCTACAATGSCGTGCCTCAAAATTTCTGRCATGCAAGTGCCCAGAGCTCCGRAAKTTACGAATTTCAAATGCCAAGAGCAGCATTATACACTGAGACTAGTACAGACCCCTGAGATGAATCAACAWCCGGACAACTGAACATGCAACAATTTCACAAAMATCTGCCATTCTAGCCAAAATGAAGTTGAAACGGCCGAATTTCGTGCATCAATGTGAAGATCTACAGAGTGGAGACTTCACTTGGCTTYTGCTTGTTCTTACGTTCCAGTGACAGGAAATGTCCTAGAGTCTCTCGAGGAAATGTAGCCATGTACGTCTTACCCGGACGAAGCAATCGTGGAAGCCGAGTCGTACAATTCCAGGGGCAATAGTTTTGTCCTTCTTGAATGCTTTCTTCACCTCCGCGGAAATGATACTCTCCACGTTCGGGCACGACGTCCGGTAATACCTGTACGTCAGCTGCTGCGCATCTACCGAAGTGACGCTGAGGCACGATGCAGCCACTAGACCCAAGCAGGCGGCCACCAACGAGGCCCTCCGCACTTGCGCCATCTCTAGGTCGAGTGCACTGAAATGCAAGCTAGCTCGATCCGAAATCAATGGTCGGTTGGGTCCGAAATCAATGCTTGTATCGAGTACCCACACTACTGCTGGGATTGATGAGTCCCAATTCAAGCTTGCCGCCTGTGGGAGCTGCTGCAGGGCTCGAAATGATTCCCGAAGTGGAGAGCCTGGAGCAATGCAAGCGGTGTACAGCTGGGGAGTTGGTGGGAGAGACGGGACAAAACTTTCTTTGAGGTAATGGCGCGTGACAGAGCGGGGTTCTCCGAGGATGGCGGCGGATTGTAGTTTTGTTGGCGGCCATTGGGAGACGGGGGCGTGAAGATCGCGCCGCGAGGCCGAAGCCAAAGSCCGGGCACGCGGAACTTGTAGCGTTTTGAACTTGAAAGGTCACGAAAAGCGAAGTGTCATGACTAAGGTAGAAGCACCTAAAAGAGACACTTGTTTAAAACTTGCAGATCTTGAGGGTAGCTACAGAATAAAATGATGTGTGCTTGTTAGGAAATGAAATAGGAAATCAGCAAAGTTGTTTTCGTATTTTTCCGAGCTCGTATGAATATGATACAAATTTTTGAAAACAACTATGTAGATGCACCTACTATGGACACTAGACTAACACCAAAGTGGGCACGGAAACACCCAAAAGTGACATTTTCTAAGCTTGGATCTCAAGTGGGTGATTGGCCACTTCTTGGTAGAGTGACAACTTCTTGGACCCCAAGTGTCTATTTTGGGTCACTTGCACTTGGATTTGGTTCCACTTGCACTTAGAGTTAGATCTTTTTTTAGTGGTTGCAAAACAACTGCTATTGGTTTAAGGTGTACCTACCTTACATGTGAGCATGGTTTTTTTTTATTAGTGAGCTGCAAAAGCCTTGGTCGAGCTTGGGTAATTCTTGGAATGAACTGTGACTATGGAAATCATCCATTTTGATACCATGGAAATCAGAAGTTTAAAATAATCCAAAAATACTCATTAGAAGTCAAAGTACTATAGATTGTCTCCTTTTTCCACACATAATTTTGAGGATGAATAGTTGCACTTCTATCCTATTGACATAGATTGATTCTCTTTCATCCATTGGATGTGAAACATCTGCATATACATTCAAAGGTTAAAGGTACACTAAATAGTGAAATTAGGTTGTCTTTATAATTAGCTTGCCTTACCTCCAAGAAAGTTACTCTATAAGTCATGAAAGTCAACAAAAATTACTACAAACACTTCCATTTGTACACATGGAGGTTCAAAATTCCATCTACACCAAGAACTATTCCAAAAGTAGTGCTTTCTTGTACAATAACAATAAATATTTTTATTTAGTGTGGAATGTCAAGAAATTAGTGAGGGGCAACCTAATTTTACTATTTAGTGTCCACCTCAGCCTCAAACCAAGCGGTTGCACCTCACTCAGTCATTTGAAGCCGCCTGGTTTCCTAGAAAAGAAACACGACTCTCTTCCTCCTCTCAAATTTAGGAAGCACATGGATAGCACTCCCCCACCAGACAACTGAAGAGGAGCCAGCCAGAACATTCACTAGCAACGCTACTACATTAGATGTTTTTCTCCATGTCTGGAGGGCTGTGAGTTCCCTGCAAGTTCCCAGCCTGTTCAGCAGCGTTTGCAGCCTGCACAGGAGCTGGATGACGTGGCCGAACGACTGCCACGTCATTTTTGTTTTTCAAAACAAAACAAAACAAAAAATTCTTCTTAGATTTGCATTTTAAGACTATTTTTTTTTTTTTTTTTTTTTTTTTGAAAAAATCTGACACTGCTGCCGGGGAACAGCGGGGGGAACATGGCTGAAACGGCCCTCCAGCCCCCCCAAATCCCCTCTAATGAACTGCCTTCCCCACAAAATGGTGTGGAATATTCCACACCATATCAGCAGCTATCATGCCACATGTCAAATTTGTTAGAATGTCAGCAAGTAAAGAATTGGGTTGAAACTAATGCACACTAATGGAGGGCCATTAGTAATTTAGTTTGTTTTGCAAGTAATTCTTTGGCACCAGAAAGTAGTTGACAAGTGGCTCCATCAACATTTTCTAAAGCATGGTATGTGTTTAGTGGTGTCACGTTACCATGCATTCAAATTTGGCTCTCTAGATTTGGAGGGATGATGTTGAAGAAAGGAAAAGGCAGGTTGGCTGAAGACTACTGAATGTTATAGCCTTCCCAGCCTTGCCTTTGCATGTCGAAGTTGGTTGCATCGCCTGCGGCGCCTGTGGAAGGGAACTCCGGCAGGGCAGGGACGCAGGGTGCTGCCTGGAAGAGGCTGGCCGTGACTGGGCACGCGCTTGGGGTTGGTCGGAGCAACCCAAAGGGAGTCCAAAGTCAAATCCCCCACCGGAGTGACCGACCTCACTTGGAATCACATTTGCAAATGTTAGGGGGGAGAACAGAACAGGCTGTCAGCCAGTTGGAATTGGGGGAAAACGGAAAAAAAAAAAAAAATCAGAAATCATTTGTGATTGGAAAAAGATTGATGAGAAAAAATGAAATGTTTTTGTTTAGAGTAAAAAAATAGAGAAGTAATGCACTTGGTAACTTGAATAAGTAGTTCAATATGGGAATTATAGGAAAACAACTAGTAAAACTCAAAATATATCCAAAACGTTAACCCCTAAGCACTCATTCAAACGATCATTTTTTGGTCGTTGCCCGACTTCGGGTAGAATTTTTGGGCAGAAATAAACATTTTTTAGAATTTTTTAGAATTTTTTTTTCTTGAAAATATTGTCTTTCAGTATTTATATTCAAAACTAAGATCACTACGGTCAGAAAAAAATCATAAGAGAAATAGCACAATGTGTTTAGAATTTTCTAGTGTTGAAAAACTTACTATTTGAGGAAAGAATTGATATTTTTATGACCACATCTTATGCATTTTTTCACAATTCAATAGAAACCACAATTTTGACCAATCCAAAAAAAATTCAAGTGTACTTAAGGATAAAAATTGTATTTTTGGTGAATTTTTGAAGTTATATCTTCAAAATTCATTTGAAGAGAATCTAAGAACAATTTTATAATTTTGACTATACAAATATCTTCTACTTTTTGTGCTTCACTTAAACTTCTTTGATGCAAACTTCAAAAAAGTTATAGAATTTATATTTTATAACACATTTGTGTTTTGTCCAAACCCCTCGGGCTTTTAGGGGTTAAGTAGCAATCACCAACTTAGAAAATCTCATTAAAAAAAATGGACTTGGTACTTGAATATCCTAGTATACTGTATCCCAATATTTGTATCAATTAACTTCACATCCGAGTACCCCCCTCAGTCTTATATTTTTCAAAACAAACTTATTTGACAACTGATATGGATTAATTGGTTTTTGTATTCATTTATGTATCCGTATGTATATAATATGCATACTTTATTCCAATATTTGTATCCTAATATTCATATCCTAGTATACTGTATCCCAATATTTGTATCAATTAACTTCACAGAGGGGGGGGGGTAATTTTTAAGAAAAAAATCAATGGCTTGTGATTTTTTTGAGAGAGGGGGGAACTAATGCAAACCAAGAGGTGTACCCTCTCTTTTGAGGAGATAACTTCACAGAGGGGGGGGGATAATTTTTAAGAAAAAAATCAACGGCTTGTGATTTTTTTGAGAGAGGGGGAACTAATGCAAACCAGGAGGTGTACCCTCTCTTTAGAGGAGATAGTTACATTTCACCAAGTCACCAACTATTGTGTCTTGTGTTTTGAGTTGAAAATGAGAGAAAGGTTTTCAAACAATAGATTTCAAACAATATTCACCCTCTTTCATTGGGCCTAATTAATCCCCTCCAAAATCTTATATTTCTAAGAAGCCATTGAGTGGGCTAGCAATTGATATGGGTCAATGACATTTCCATATACATTTCTATATTCCATATATGTATTATGCATGTATTTTTGTCCCATATTTGTAGTCCATATTTGTTTTCTGCATTTGTATCCGTATCTGTATCCCAAAAACTCGGAAAAGGGTATAAAAACTTCTTTTTTTCTATTGGCTATTAAACTTTGTTGATTTCCAAAAAGCTCAATGGGGGTACTCATGTAATTCATTGTGTACAAAAAACTTCTTCAATTGTACTTGTTCAAGCCCCTCATTCCATATTTCTATTGTTCAAGAAACAGTTTAGGCTGCAATCCATATGGGATAAATGAAATTTTTGAATATATTTGTCTAATTTGAATATATATTTTGTAGGGATATATGTGTATTTTATTTGTACTTTATATGTGATACATAGTTTTTACGCTATATTTTATACTCCATATAATTATTTTGTACCATAATGGCTTTGGTATTTTTTTATAGATCATGCCATTTGGAGGGGGTCCTTATTTCCTTCTGAGATCCAACAATGCTCATTTAGTAGCATTTCATTTTAAAAAAAGCACAAGATCAAAGACATGGAGGGTAGTTTCAATTTTTTTCTCAAATCGTGGCATTGGGAGATTCATCTATTTGGGTGGAATAGGGCATGATAGGACATTCGCATCATTATAAGAGATAGTCACATTCGCATCATTATAAGAGACTGCCTACTCACAGTGTATAGTGTATAGTGACACAGTGAGTATTTAAATTTAATTTTTTTTAATTCAACACCCCCTTCCCCCCTCCCAAAAAATTTAAATTAAATTATAAAATTTTTTTGGGAGGCAGAAGGGGGTGTTGAATTAAAAGAATTTTAATTTTAATTTTTTAATTCAGAAAACCCCCTCCCTCCCCCTTTGTAATTTTGGGAGGGGGGAAAGGAAACAATATGGGACAAACATTCAGTATTCAGCCGTATTTGTATTCAGTGGTATATATATTCAGTAGTATTTGTATTTGTATTTGTATTCTTATTCATATGTGTACCCATATTTGATCCAACCGCTATAAGTATTTCTTTGAAAGGTGGGGGTGCAATTTATCCCCCCAATCGAAATGCTGGCAATTTTTTGGCGGGGGGAGAGATTTGAGGGGCCTAGGGGGGTGGTAGGACCATCACCCTAGATAGTCACCAACTCACCACCTCCTTATTTTTTATATTTGTATTTTTGGCTCACATCATTGACTTTTTTTTCCAATGACAAAGAAAGAACAAACATTAAAATACCTAAGCCTCCTTAAGTGAACTTTTAAATAGGCGGAGTGGAAATAAAAAATGAAATTTCATATTTTTGATCCTTGAAGGACAGAACATTCTTGAAATTCCTAATAATAGATGAATGCAAACATGTCCCAAGTACATAGAAACTTGTTTATTTCATTCATTTAAACATTTATAGATTTTTCTATTAATTCTCTTTCAGTTGTATTGTGTATAGAGTTTTAGAAACTTTACTTTATGAATATGTGCATACTTTAAGGGGCATTGGTAAGTTTAACCTCATAAAGTGACACTTCTAATTCAGAAAATGGCCCTTCCAAAAAAAACTGAATGTATAATAATGTGAAATGAAAATCTCCAAACATCACCATAATTAAACTTAAGCTCCAAAAAATCTATTGGAAATTACAAGTATTCAAACAATAATCAATTTTAGAAGGAATTTTCATTTTGTGGTTAAAAGTTTTACTAAAATATAGTAATTAGTGTAGTGGATGATCTAATTATATAATATTATATATAAATCATATTTTAAAACTGTTTTTTGAAAGTTGTCAATTAAATTTTTATTTAAAGTTGCAATTTATAATACATCTTCACAACTTCGGGCATTTGGACTACACCTCACTTGTCCTCGAGGGGTTAAAGAGTTGGAATGGCCTTTACCAGGGTTTTTTTTCTTGCACCATGGAGCCACCATCCAATGTCGTGGTACAATCAAAGTGGTTTAAATTTGGAGGGACCATCCTCCATTTAGTGCATGGTGTAGTGCTACAATGCAAAAAAAAAACCTTGCGTTCACTTGAAGTTTGGTAATGTTTTCACTTTTATGTGAACAGGGAGAAACTACATTATATTTTGCCAAACTAAAAGCAATCAAAGTCTTCAATCTAAAGTTTTAAATAGCTTTCCCAAAATTGAAAATGAGCCCCACCCAATTTTCACAAAGTTTTCTCTAAAATCCATGCTATCCAACAATTGCATTTTAAAAAACAATCATTGTAAATTCCCATGCAAGAAAATTAGAATTTTTTTGTTGCATCTACCTTATCTTTTCATTTTTCAACCATGGAAGTTTGTTCTTAGTGATTTTCTACCACCATAAGCTGCAATTTACTTGAAAAGTAGGTCCTTCACTAATTTGTCCTATTACTAAAGGTGTGAAATGAGTGTCACCTACAAAAAAAAATCATGGAAATTGATATAATATAATAATATTTTAGTCTATACTAACTTAATTATTTTACAACTAGCATGACCTTGTTACATTAGTACCACATTCACGCATGAAATAAATCACTTTTTTGGTACCTTTTTATAGTAAGAATCAATAATTTTTTGACTCACTGTCTATCTCCTAGCTCTAAGTTCAATCAAAGGAGAATATTTCGAATAGGTTGCCAATAGCAAATCCTAATTGATCAACGCAATACAAGAGTCAAGAAATTCCTTTCTTAACTAGCTAATTATTAAATTTGGCTATTTACTCTTAAATGTTACAAAGAGGTAGAAGATTGGCCAAATAGTTTTATTTATTTTTTATTCCACTTTTAAACAACATGTGAAAATCTTTCATCCATCAATTTGCTTTTTATTTATCTTCTGTTTAATTCCTTGTTGAAACTTGAGCAATTGTTGAGTTACCAATTCAGAACTTGTGATTTTATCACTCATTGGTTTGTAGACCAATTTGGGATAATAATTTCATTTCAAAATTGAAACTTATTTTTATCCAACTTGGTTATTTTCTTCTCATTCATTCTCATAGCCMTATCACTTAAACATACTTACATCAATTTCATATTCAAATTTGAAACAGTATKCACTCTCAACAAATAATTTTAACAAACAACATACAAAGAAAATTTACAAACAATCATGATACACATACACAAAACATCCCATGGGATTAATACACATAATGATTGAAAACAAACTTAGAAAGTGTAAATCAAACACAAATAACTCTCACTTCTAATCACTTAATTCACATTTGTAAATCACTATCATTTAGGCACTTCATTTGCATCAACAACCAAATTAGATATGCTAAATATTTGTCTACAAATACAAATTGTGCTATTCCATTTGCTACCCAAGAACTTCTAAATTCCATCTGAGTTTCTTTATACTTTCATTTTGGATCACAAACTTCATATCAAACATAATTCAATTGTTCCAATTCCAATTATTCATGTAAATTCCAATTAGTATACATCTCACTCCACACACATAGTCAAAAACAAACATCACAAATTGCACATCACAAATTGCACATGAGAACAACTCACATACAAATTGGACAAACAACCATATCAAGTCCATTCTAAGCAAAGAAACTATAAAACAAACACAACTAATGTAGAAGGTTTTAAAATTGCTCAAGCTTTAATATCGCCCACCTCGTCAAATGTACACTATTTGTACATGTTTCTTTTTTGTAGCCTTTAGCAACTAGCAAACAATGTACATTTTAGGAGGTGGGCGAATTTATAGCCCTGTGCCATGTCAACTTCAAAATTCCATAACTAATTCATAAAGACCCATAAAATATGAAACGAATTGTGTTAGATGCCCATTCCACTTGTCTTTCAAGGAAAAYTTACTGAAAATTATTTCAAGAAGTTTCACCTCTCCAAAATCCAACTCTTAAATGAGCGATTTATGGGCCTAGTACTTTAATTGGACAGCAACTTGGCGTACAATAAAGTTACTCGAGAAGTCATCAAAGCCAACAAATATTTCTATGAATACTTTCATTTGTACACATGGAAGTTCATAAGCCCCGATTACATCAATAACTAATTCAAAAGTAGTGCATTCTTGTAAAGTAACAATAAATATTTAAATAGTGTGGCATGTCAATAAATTAGTGAGGGGCAACCTAATTTCACTATTTAGTGTAGAGGATAACAGAAAGAACTTGGATATTTCCCCTTAACATACGAATCAATATAACTTACACCAGCAACGGTTGGGACAATGACCAAATCTAACTTGGTTGTTTGTAATAATAAGAGCTATGAACAAACCAACTTGAAAAACTATTGATTTTACATTTAACCCTTGGTGAGTTGGTGACTGTGGAAATAGTGCATTTTGATCCGTGGTTTAAGAAAATCCAAAAGCACTCATTGGAAGTCAAAGAATTGTAGAAGATCTCCCCTTTTCACACAAAATTATGAGGGTGAGTAGTTGCACTTTTGTCCTACATGGAACATGCGCATTCAAGTATTAAAGTATAGAAACTAGTTATGAAATTGGCAAAAGTTAGTCCTCTAAAAACCTACTTAAAACTTAAGAAATTTCTTGATTATTAAGTATTGTAGCTTCTTTCCTTTTTCTCCGCAAAGCTCAGAGAAAGTGTGACAATCCCTATTGCACCGTACACATAGGTTGGTTTTGGAAAGGTTGGTGTCAAAATATTTCACTTTTCATAGTTCAATATTTTGTAGGCACATAGGAATTTTTTGCTTTTTGACACTGAAGTTTTTCCTAATTTTGGATTGATTCTTTCTATTCATGCATAAGTGTGTTCCGTTTCCCATTTCTTCTCAAGAATAATTTTTCCAGACTTTCAAAAGTAGTTGCAAATATATTTTTTTAATTTCAACATTTACCGTGTTATTGACAAAAATGAACTAAGGTAGGCATCCTCAAAGCACCACAAATTGGTACTGTGCCTAGTTACTATAATAAGGCTGGTCAAATTTTCATATTGTCTTGGAGGCAAGTGAAAGGAAGTTCCTATGCACCAAAGAATGCAAACATTTGGATACAATATGCAAAAATTATGAAGGGTGAAAATTTGATTCTAAAAGCGTTTCTTCCACATAGATACATGAATTTGGAGATGTACAAAGTGTGAAGATGGCGCTTTTAGTTTAGTGGCGCTTTTGGGTTACCTACCTTACACGTACAATATGATTCTTGCACTGTAATACTATACTAATGATGGTAAATAGTGTTACCTACACTAATCGATTTAAAACAGCCATAAGTTTTTACTCTTTAGGAATATTTTTACCAACTATAGGTACAAAGTTTTCCCAACTATAGTGCTATTAGGATTCATGCACTCAGTAAAAGTATTCACGAAGAGTAAAAACTTATAGCATTTCTAAAATAATTAGTATGGGTAACACTATTTACCATCATTAGTGTACTGAACCACTGACGTTTCTCGTCGACTTATTCGACAGTAAACATCCATGAGTACGATTTCTATCCTCTTCCTCGTTGGCCAAACTTATGTTACGGTTTGGCCTCCTTACGAGCTTGAAGTTGTCGGTCAGCATCGCGATTTTGAAGTTTGGAGCTGGACCGTGACTGCGTCGGATCATGAAAGTCAAAATTCTGAGTATCCTTTATGTTTGAATATTTTGTTTTTTGGATTCATGCATACAAATTTGAATTCCCGACGAATGAGTTTATAATCGCAGAGTTTTTAGCGGATCTCTCGTAAACTATTGGAATTTATTATTTGAAAGTAAATGTGAATGGAAATTTTGAAAGTTATTTGAATTTCTAATTAGGAACTAGATATGAATGGAAATTTTGCTATTATTATTTTGGAGTAGTAATTCTAATCTATAAGGGGAGGTCAAGGATGGATTGGGAACGCGGGACACTCCATGGGAACTTAGGAGAACGGAAAAGGGAACGCTGGGAGAAACTACATTGGGAACTAACAACCCATGGTATTAGTACTGATGTTGTATTGTTTCAATGGGCTCATAATTCAACTTTGAAAGTTTACTGTTGTAGTACAACATCAATACTAATACAATGCCTCCCATTGAAACAATATTGTGCAGTATTATTGTAGTACTGATGCTGTACTATAACAGTACATTTTCAAAGTTGGATTGTGAGCCCATTAAAACAGTATTGTTTCAATGGGGGGTACTTTCCTGATGAGTAGCCCGATGTCAGAGCAGGGAGCCTGACATCCATCCCCGACTTTCACAGAGAGAGGGGGGAAGGAAGGGCCAGGGTGAACTACCCCCCTCATTGCCCCTGTCATAGGATAAATGTAAAAACTTCCCCCTATTTTGTGCCGCGTTTATTTTGTATTTCTTCACATTTCCGAGCGAATTTGAGGCCTCCGATTGCAAATATGAATTCAGAATTTGCAAATTTTGTCATAGGAGGTAGATGATAGAATTTCAGTGTTTTCCCTAGGGTTAAGAAAAGGGGCAATAAGGGGGTCAGTTCACCCTGGCCGGGAAGGAAGGGCCAAACTCCAGGCCCTTCATTTGAAACAGACCAAATCCAAAAAAGACTTGCCCATTGGTTTTGTTTTGGGAGACTGTTAATTCCATGTTATTTGAGAATGACATGTCTACGTTATCACCATTTGGATTTCTGATCTTCGAATTTATGAATTTTACATAATGCTTGGAACTTCATCTAGTGTATGTGCAAATTTGAAGACCTTCTCTCATTGCAAGATTTTTTTCGATATTCCCTACCCCTCCAATTCATTTGAAAACTGTTCCACACATACCTAACATGGTCTTCTAGATAAATAAATTAAACCTCAACTTTGTGTAGAGCAAGTTTTTTCCTACAGCAATGGTCAAAATTAGCTGAAATTATAGGGCAGTGTCCAAAATAACTTTTTTTCCAACTTTGAATGGTCATATCTTCCAATCAGAAGGGTCAAACTTCATGAAATTTTTACCACATGATCTCAAAGAAGTAAATTACAGGATCCTATGGTTAGATTTCAAAAAAAGTATTTTTTTTGGTTTCTTGGATGAATGAAGCGAAAATGGCAATTTTGAGTGTTTTTTGACAGAAGAATGGCCTTGGTCCTTTAGGGGTTAAGTCGCACTTTTGCAGGTTTGAATCACAAAGAGGGTTCAAGTGGATTTCTGTTACTCTGTCTTTGAAACAAATCTTAAGATAATTTGTAAATTGAATATGATGTCCAAGTAATCTCTTGCTCCACTTGCTAGTGGTGTTTTCAAAAATTCATGTAATATTCTAGAAGACATCTCAAACCTTCAAACAAATCATTGCTCATGATTGGAGATATATGGAAATCAAATTGAATTTTTAGCAACAAATAATAATTATTTGTTTCCAATCCTTGGAACCTACTAATAAGCAATTCTTCAAGTTTAACCTTCTTGTGAGTTTAAGAAGTATGGCCACCTCATCTTTTTTAAAGTACATTTTCCTACATACTTAGAATTTTTTTAAAAATACCTTGTTCTTAATTAGCCCTAGAAGTATGTTGTCCTATTTAATGGTTGGATTTGATATTACTAGAATAATTTCTTTTTCTAAATTTACAAATGTGGAAGTATGTCAAAAGGTTGACCAAGCCAAAATTACATTGCCTATAATTCAAAATTAGACTCGCAAGAATGAGGCCATAGATTTAAAAAACACAAAAATTTGAAAAAATCACTCCATGTCAAGAGAACTTGATTTCAAATCCATTCCAACAAATTTTACTTAAAGAAGGATAATATTTTGCTTGAAATTGAATTTAGAAGGAACTTTGAAATTCTCCTTTTAAAATTTATAAAAAAATATTGATGATAACATTAGTGAATCTAAAACTCAAAATCTACAACTTTTATTTGCATATCAATTCCAAAATGTCCTTCCAAATACAATAGTACTTATCATGATTTTTCTGAAATTGTCAATTTTGGAGAACACTTTGTGTGGTTAAGAATATTCTGGAAACCTAAAATGCCTTGATGCACTACACTAATGATGGTAAATAGTGTTACCTAGACTAACTGATTTAAAACAATCATAAGTTTTTACTCTTATTGAACATTTTTACCAATTATAGGTACAAAGTTTTCCCGAGTATAGTACTATTAGGATCCATGCACTCCGTAAAAATATTCATGAAGAGTAAAAACTTATAGCATTTCCAAAAGTTAGTATGGGTAACACTATTTACCATCATTAGTGTAATGCACATCGTTTACATCGGATGCCACGTCGGATGCCACGTCAGACGAAGGCAGGGGTCGTCCGCGCCCAGCTGGACTCGAGTCCTTTCCAGAAGTGGATAATGAAGAAGCAAAGGGAGTGTGCGTTGCTTCTTCCCAGCCGAGGAGCTGATTGCAGGAGCTCGGCTTGCTCCTCCCTGCTTGCGGGCCGGCCATATCGATGCCCGTGTCATTCTCCTTGTTTTTTGTTACTGTGCTTTTGGTTTAGCATTCTCTCTGAACCTCTCACCACCTTGACCTAAGCATAGCAACTATCGAAACGACAGACCAACGCATTGGTAACAAGTCCGAATCCAACAATCTCCTCTGTATCCTTAGTTTGCGTTGCGAATTCCAGGATTTGTGTGTCTCTCTGGGATTTATTGCTTACTGTCCATCTTCTGTTGCTGCGAATTCAATTGGGTGCATGAGGGGATCGCAACCCTGGCGATGCCCAGAAGGTAGGGTTTAAGGGCAGGGGTTTAGTGCACGCAATGGTGCGCGGAGGGGCGGGGGCTACCCTGGCGCCCTGTTGTTGCTCTGCAGCTCCCAGGTKGTCGGCCTCGAGCTTCTTCCTGCTGCCGCGCCAAGCGCAGCTTCTCTCCTCGCGGAATTCTCTCCTTCTTTCCTCGCGTCTGCGACTGAGACCACTACATTACCGCCACGCGGGGGTTTGGACACCATTGGTGCGTGCGGAGGCACAGGCTCCTGCGCCCCCTGAGGCTCCTCCTGAAACTGCGGAGGAAGGGGAGGAGGACCAGTGGGAGATGACGCCGCCGGAGGATGATTCGGAGTCAGATGGTGAGTATGAGGACCAAGGGAGTGGAGGTCCTGTTTCATGGATTAAGAATAAGCTTCGACGGAAGACGAAAGAGGAATTGGAAGCGGAGCAAGCAGARAAATCGTCCGACGTTCTTGAGGTTTGTACGGCGCCTCTATCGCATTATTTGAATTTTGCAGTGACTAGTYATTTTCAAGACTGAAATGTAGGATGCATCTAACCCTTTTTATTAAGAGAGTCTTAAACCCTAAATCTTGAAAGTCTCCTTAAGGTAACCACACTTAAACTCTGTTCATGGTAATAATCATTATTGGAATGGTCAAAATTTGTATGTTCTTGTTAAATTTGTGTACTGTTTAGACGTTCTTCTAGACTGAAACTAAGGTACATTCCAGCTTTTTTAGCAGAATTTAATAAGAGAGCTTTAAACCGTAAGTCTTGAAATTTGAGAGGAGAACAAGATACGCCATTTCTGAGTAATCTGTTAAGTTAACCAGACCTAGAAGTGAGACCTGAAGCTTTGAGTATGTTTTTTATTATTAGACTGAGCAATTCCGTTGTTAGGAATTGGAAGGAGATCCCGCTGTACCAACTAGGTCTTATTGGATGTAGTATGCAAGAATTACAAGGGTTCAAAGTTTTATTGGTAGATGACCTAAATCCGGCACTGACTTCTGGTGTTGAGCCGGTGTACCTTCTCCAAATCAATTTGTACTCATCGTGCAAGATTTAAGATTTTAGGGTGTCACATTCAGGTGGCGCTACCGTACTGAATAGACTGTCCTGTGGGATTGAATTGGATTAATTTTGCAGACCATGAGGCAATCTGAGATTCGCCGCATTGACAAAGAGAATGAGCTGGAGAGACAGGCGGATATTCAAGCTGAGAGAGACATGATACAAAATACCATGTGGTCCAAAAACATACTCAAATTGCAGGGAAAGTTGAGAGGGTCGCCCTGGGATCCTTTACCTGGGGAAGATATTTCGTATAGTTTCTTTATGCAGCTTTTGGAACTGAAGAGGATTCAATACATGGACTATGGTGAATTTGGACAATATCTTGCAGGTTTGTTTCACTGCCTACTGCAAAAACATTTTTTATTACGGCTGCATACATGCAAGGTTGAGATATTTTCTTACGAGACTATAAACTTCGTGAATTGTTCAGTCGTGGTGAACAAACTAGTGCATTAAGTATTCATGTCTAAGGATTGATATTGTTTTATTGGAAATACAAATGAAGGAATACCGTCAGGAGATCYTRGCATTATGGAGATGTTGCACGATTAAGGTCTTTCATCTTGGGAATGTGAAAGGTTGATTGTTTAGAGAAGTGGGTGTCTGGTTGCAGTTATATTGCCATATCCAAAGGAAAAATCAGAGGAGGAATCAATGTTAGAGTCTCCTGAGCCAGTGGCCGAGCAACAAACTCAGAGCGACGAGTGGGACGAATCGATGCCTAAACCTCCTCCCGGTTTGTTATCGCCAGATGAGGAAGAGCTGGTTTTCAAACGGCACCTGGTTGATCAAATGCCCGCAGATGGATGGAATGACGTTTGGAAGCAGCTTCACTCCCAAGTTGCTCACGTGGAAATTGTTCATCCACGTTCACTGCCAATGCAAATGTATCCCACTTTTGCCACTGCGGTAGTGTGGGGTATGCGGCTTATACTTGCAGTGACCGTCTACAAGGTTTTAGATCGTTGGTTGTATCCTATCTACAAAATGAAGGATCCAGATGACCGACCTGTCACTCGCAGGCCGAAACTGAGCAATAATGAATTTGCAGAACTTGGAGCTCTTGGTCAAAGCAGGTAATTGCTTCCCTTCTGATGTGCATGTGATTGACCTCTAATAGACTGTGATTTTGTGGTTTTAGAATTATCAATTTGAATGATCATATTGTGAAAATCAAAACGATTCCAGGTTTTGTATCACCAGAGTCACTGGAGAACGTTGCATGTGATGTTCAGGAAAGAATTGGACTAATAAAAGTCTCTATGCGACCAATTTTGAAGTGCTGAATAAAACATGAATCGTAGTGTGGGCCTTCTGTTTTTTAGGGGTCAAGGTCTTTATCCTGTCTTGTATTGCGAGAATGCTTTCACACTGTGATGATACTAATACTTCGTATTTGTCTGTGTAGGGCAAGATTTATATCAGCAGAAGAGAGCACTGGCGTTACTTTTGATGATTTTGCGGGCCAGGAATATGTGAAAAGAGAATTGAAGGAGGTGGTCAAGATTCTGAAGGATGCTAAGGAATTCGAAGAATTGGGTATCTACTGTCCAAAGGGTGTGCTTTTGTACGGTCCTCCTGGTACAGGGAAAACGTTGCTTGCAAAGGCTATTGCTGGAGAAGCTGGTGTCCCTTTTTTCTCTGCGAGTGGAGCTGAGTTTGTGGAGGTACTGACTACTTTTGATTTTGCGCTTCTGATAGTGGGTCAATAAAAATAGAGCTGAAAAGAGGCCTCTGCGAGATTCTACAATTGAGGACATTTTTCGTCCTATTATTTTCGAGGAAGAGTTGTTTATGGTGTTGAATTTTCAAGTTCTGCTTATTGACTGTATGGTGGATGATCGTGTGCTGTATCTGCCGTGCAGATGTTTGTGGGAGTAGCTGCYGCTAGGGTGAGAGATCTGTTCACTAGAGCTCGGCAATTTGCACCTTCCATTATATTCATTGATGAGATTGACGCCATTGGTGCMAAGCGCGGTGGACCTGATGTTGGCGGGGTGAGTTTTTTCTTTTGGATTTTTTCACATCTCAAGAAGTAGCGCGCAGGCTGCGTATTTGAACCAAACTGATCATTGCTGGGTTGGCCTYACTTCAGCAACATAAAAAAAACATGTGTTACTCAACATTTTCTCAGGAAATCGATACTGATTAGGTGAATTTAATCAAAGTTTTCCTTCTTTGCTCTTTTCTTAGCACTTAAGTTTCCTGACCGCGGGATGGAGTTTTGATTCACAGGGTGGCGTGGAGAGAGAACAAGGGCTAATTCAAATTTTGACAGAGCTTGATGGGTTTCAGAGTCAAGGGTCCAAGGTATATACAATCTGCGCGTCGTCTTTACTTTGAATCATGAAACGACACACTTTAGAAAACTGATTAGTTGGGCAGTGGGCATTTCAGTTGCATCGAAGTATATTGACTTTGTTTTTCCTGAAATTATATAGCCTTAGTGTCTTCCTTTCATATAGCCTCATATATGCATTATGCAGGTTTTGGTGGTGGGGGCGACGAACAGGTTGGACATGCTAGATCCAGCCCTTTTAAGGAAAGGACGCTTTGACAAGACTATCAGCATTGGACTTCCCTCTGAAGAAGGACGTCTRGCAATCTTGCAGGTATCTAGTTTCCCCCTTCTTTTGATAAGTTCGGTAATGTATAAATTTGTCAAATCAATGTTGGTAAACGAGTGAGGCTTCAAGATTTATCTCCAGTTGTGAATGGCAATCTTTTCCTGACTGTGAGGTTGATTGTCCAGGTTCACGCTCGCAACAAAGGCTTCAARTCTGAAAAGGAGAAACAAGAATTGTTGACCGAATTAGCTAGCATTACTTTTGATTACAGTGGTGCTGAACTTCAAAATGTTCTGTAAGYAGTTTCACTTTATCCCAAGAAGATATGAGTTAATATGAGGTTTGTGCTTAGGCTTGAGTATAGTCGTCTCTGAAGTTGCGCAAATGTTGTATGAATCTTTCCTAGAGTGATGGTCTCACTGATGAACCGTCTTCTTCATTAGTCTCTTAATCAGTTCCTTTTGGATGTTTTAAAGCTGTGATAAGATTGAGACTCAGGAACTACAATTATTTTCCCTGCACAGGAATGAGGCCGCAATTTTGGCAGCAAGGAAGGATAGAGATACTATTGAGAGAGCTGATTTGTTGGAGGCTATCAGAAGGGTAGGGTTTTCTTGGTTTATCTTTAAGGGAATCAGGAAATATGGATCGCTGCTATTCTATTTATCGACAACATGTATGCAGGTGCTGTGTAGGCTTATTTTAGATTTATTTTATTTGTTTTAACACTATTCAGTCTCTGTCTAACAGCAAGCTGGAGATTTTGCTACTGGGGAGGAGGATGCCGTGGATGCCAGTGGGGAAGCCCGATTACGTATTGCTTACAGGGAGGCGGCTATTGCCTTACTTGAGTGTGCTTTACYAAATCCAAATCGGCCATTCGTGAAGGTCAATCCTCCCTCACAAGCAGTCATCTAGATCTATGTGGTTTTGCCCATCAAGCATTGGYGACTGAATACCCCGGTTTGGACGACTTCAAGTTTATTTCTTGTTCAGAAACCTCTGCTTATGAACACAGCATTTGATGTATAGTAACGCTGCTTTTTCTGATGCACTSAACAGACTAATGTGAGGGAAATCGACACATATCCGAACATGGAGTACTCTGATCCTCGGAATCGTGTATTTGCTTACAAGTCTGACTTAGTTGACTCAATTGTACGCGCCTGTGCTCGTAAGTTGAAATCTTTCCTCTGTGATCTCCAGCGATTTGATGTTGTGATGACTTTGTTATGGGTGCTTTTCTGACTCGAATTTTGACTATAATCGCCATAGGATTAACAGATTGAATGGTAGTCGTGTTACTGATGATGTGCTGTGATTTTTCAACAGCTCGAGTTGTGGAGGACTTCATTTTTGGAAAGGACAACTTATCATGGATGTCCGGTTCTTCACTCAGTGAGGCTGGTTTATTGGCGGACTACATGATACTCCGGACAGGCATGACTGCTTTGGGGAAGGTCTACTACCGCACTCAGCAAGACGTTATGCTCCACGTAAGTTTACTCTGCTCTTTAAATTTTAATTCGACGTTCGTTCCTAGATATTTATTAATTGAACTCTATTTTTCTGAGGGCACTCGACATCAGAAGAGAATGTCAGGCATATTTCTGACCAACATTCACATTTGAAGTACGATTGCTTTAGGCACAAAGTCAATGCCTGCATTTCTTGCATTTCTTTTCCTTGAAATCAAAACTGCAAATGTTAACCATTTTCTCCTTTTTTTTATGCAGATTGTGCCAAAGGTGCAAGCCCTACGGGATGAATACATGCGCTATGCAGTGGAGAAGTGTTCATCAATTTTGAGGGAATACCGTTCTGCGCTGGAGACAATTGCAGGTGCGTTGTCCACATGACTGCATATTACTTGAGATATGTTTATGTGATTTGGTCAACTTGCTGGCCCCTGTGCTTTTATATTATTACATAAATAGGCAGTACAATTTTTTAATAAATGCGTGGATCTCCGGTTATTGGCTTTGCAGAGAGATTGTTGGAGAAGGAGGAGGTTAGCGCTCCTGAAATTTGGGATATCTTTCACAAGGCTCCACGCATTGCCCAGGTACATCAGTGTCTCAGTTTGCTTCGTTTCTGTCTTGACGTYTAGAGTTAGCACACTTTCCAATCCTTGCAGTTTTCTTTAGTACATTTTCTTGTTGTCTCTACCCCACGGTGAGGGACTATGCAATAGTTTGAAATTGCAGAATGTTACGGTGTCCAATGAGGTTGAGATATCTCTTCAAAGCAATAGTAAATGGGGTCCATCATTATCCATCATTTCGAAGATAGAAATTTTATGTCCAATAGAATTATTGGACATTTCGGAATAGKTATAGGTCTATAGGAATAGTGAAATTCTAAGATTGTCAAAATACTATTTTTGAATTTTTTGATCACTGAGTATATTTTTATTAGATTGAACAGAGGATTATACTGAGGACTATACCAAGGATTATATTGAGTATTCTGTTGGGGATTGTATTGGGAATTTTTTTGAGGACAGTATCGAAAGAGACATGAAAATAAGGGTAGAGGCACTTGCGATTATCCCCTTTTTAGTGTTGAAAATGACACACGATGACATACTCAATCTGTGCGCTATCAGTAAATGAGTTCGACTGAAGAGTCTATGACTGGAAACTAATTTTACTTGATGGATATGTTTTGGACGCAAAGCCGGAGGTAAAGCGGGTTAACGAGCACGGGGCCCTCATGTATGCTGGGCGCTGGGGCATTCATGGAGTTTCGCTACCAGGACGAGTCACATTTTCTCCAGGCAATGTTGGTTGGGTCACTTTTGGTGCTCCAAGACCTCAACAGGTAAATTGTTCTTACTTYGTTCTCTGTCGCTATTTCTGTCACACCTCTCATGCCTTTTTTTCTATTTTAAAAAGGTGAGACAATTTTATCTGGTCACAATTGCTGATCATCTTAATATCTGTCCGTGCAGTTGAGAGTCCTCAGTAATGAAACGTTTAAGATGCTCGACAAGATAAAGGATCAGAACATAGCAGAGATAGCGAAAAGGACTGAAGAGGATGACGATGAAGACGTTGCYGATGTTGTTTTTCCACAACAATTTTTGTAAGGTTTCTGGTGGTGATCAATTTAATGATGTTTTGGTGCACCTATTTATTTCACCCATTGTGCTTTGTTGCTCATGTTTCTTTTGGAGGTAGAATGATTTGTAGGTTCTTAGTGAGCAGATTAGACTATCTTAGTGTGGTTTCTCAAAGTTGGGATTCCCTCATCCATGAAATTCTTGCGAAATATTTGTGTAGCGCGGCCTCAAATGGTTTACGGAAGTTTATGTTTATACTAAAAAAAGAGACTGTAACTTAGTTTGGTTTTGTGCAATTTTGAGGATTTTCGCATTGCTGATTTAGAATAATTCAGGGAAAGTCCCGCATTTTACGTGTATCCAGTAGCCYATACTCCATATGTGAGCATATGTTACGAAAGGGTGTGACTGTTCGATTCTATTTAATTTGCACAATTCCTAGATCTTGCTCCCTTGAGCGTGTGCAAAATATGGGACCTGTGTTTCCTTTCGGAGGAGCTTGCGAGTTTCTGTGCTCTTTTCAAATGGGTAGATCGGGGAAATCTTGGCAACAATGGATGAAGGAAACTCTATCTGGTGCCTTGTCTCAATTTCTGCACTGCAGCTTTTAGGAGCTAAGTGTTGTGCTTTTAGGAAGAACGTCAMAGGGGCTGATAGTTTTCGGGGTTAGTTCAATTTAGTTCCATGTCTTGAGGGTCCTTACATGATTAGTTGTTTTCATATTTGCYCATTTTTTCTGTCCCAAATGGAGAAAATACGTGCATGTTTTAGGTTTGAAAACAAGTAATAGCTGGTTTGAAGAAGCCGATTAGTTTTTGATTATATATATGGCAGTGATACTCTGATAGTCAAGGAGAATTTTTGTATTGGTAAATTCAATTGTATGATCAAACAACAAAACAAAGTACATTTTAAATTTTTAAATTTGATTGAGATTAAATGAGTGCATATCTGTTGTATGTAGATATGACATTCCTATTATTTATGTGAAAATTGAATGGATACAATTTCTAATTCAAATAATAGTATTTTAGTTTCATTGAAGCATTGTTATAAGTGATTTTTATGTTCAATGTTTGAAAAATTGGTTCCACATATTCAAGTGTTTTTACAAGACTACACAAATTGTATGAAATCATTTTGTTAAGAACTTTATATGTAACAAGTCAATTATAAAAATGAATATTCATTTTTTTAATTTACAAACCCTAAATTCTAATTTAAAAAATGTCTATTATTTTTTTACTACATTTGAAAATCCCATAAATTTTTGAAACTAACATTGATTCAATGGATTTGAATAAGGTTTTAAATAGCATAGATATTATTTTAATAATAAAATTAGGAATAAAAAAAGTACAATCAATGGCATCAAATCCAAATAATAGAGTGCAAAACAATCCAAGGTTGACCAACAAAGGATATCCTAGTATTGAAGAAATTATCGAAGCTAGGGGTAAAATGGATGAAATAGAGATTCCAATAGAATCTAAACCATACAATGAAATAGGTTTGTCATTAGATTTGTCCAAAGACATTGTTGCATCTCCAGAGCATCGTGTCAAGGTGAACATATTGCTCGTAGGTCCAGTACAAATGCCAGTTGAAAGAGCAAAGGTGGATGTTTATACTTATAATCCCTGTAGTCTACATGAACTACTTGTAGTCGACATTGTCAAGTGTCCATTTAGACAAGGTGAAGGAAATGTCAACATCAAAATCACCCTTTTAGAAAAATTTGAAAAAGTGAAGGTACAATTGTTTCCRACACCAGACCTTGATGTTACATGCACAGCTCCAGGAACCACTATTGGATGGAATGATGTACCAAGAAGACCAAAGGGAAAATTAAGACCAAGGCGTGGGTTGCCTTATTCAAGGTTACCAATAGATCCAAGTGATGTAGATGGTATACCAATTAGAGATCATAAACGAGCTCCATCTCCATTATGGGGAGGTAGAAAAAATAGTAGAAAACAAGGTTGGGCTCGAGGTATACATAAAGATAGTACATTTATGTTAGCAGACCCGTGTATATTTGCACCTATTAAAGTACAATTTTTGTTAAGTGATGTGACACATTCTTATTATAAGGAAAACTTTGATGAGCCTCCAAAGATACGTAAACTTGGAGATGCTAACACCACAAATCTCAAATTTACATTCCTATCTCCAAGTGAATTTCTGGCTAATGGTCCATACGGTCCATGGGGTTTAGATTATATAAAAGTGTCATTAGAAGAAAAGAAAGACAAAGYAAAATATAGTTGTCYAGATATTTGCATAMGAGACCTTTTTACATTCCCACCTCAAGATATTCATAATTGGTGGGTTACTGCAAAATATCCTCATGCAGATTTTACAAGAAGGAAAATTCGAGACCTAGTTCTATGGAAATTACCTATAGCAAAGTTGTTTGCAACACTCTGGGTAGTTCCGCAGTGGAAACAAAGACTTTTAGGTGCTAGCAAGAATTATCGCATACAAGATCACTTAGTACACAACAAAGAGTATTGTCCAACACTTTTTGATGTAAAAGGTGATAATTGCTTGCATGCATTTCACATGAAGCATCGATTATGGATAGACTTTCCTAGTTTTGACTTTGTTCCTATTAACATCATTGGAATGTTAGGAGGAGATGGAGGGTTGTTATTGCTTTATGGTAATGACAAACCTAAAGAAGTCATACAAAGAGGAAAAAGAACACTTCACATTCCTCCTTGGCAAGCTTTGAAACGGAAACATGACTCTCATCTCTATCCAAATCAACACATTTTGTTAGTTTGTAATCCTATAACTAGAGCATATCGGTTCTTACCTCCTCTTAACGTCTTCCTTGAATCTCCAATTGCTCGTGTGATGGTCTCTGATTGTGGAGGTTTTTATACAATTTACCTCATGGGTTGGTATTTGATAAAAGAACCAGAGCTTCGTGTAGCAATTTACAACTCATCCAATGAGTGTTGGGTGGAACATTTCAAGCCTTTCAAAGCTCTTGAACTTATTGTGACGCAAAATAGTACCGGACTTTCTTGCAATCACCCTTAATTGCAAATCAAATACATATAATAAAATTAACTATCCAACTTTCAAAGGAAAATTTTAACAAAACCTTTAAATGTGATGTATAAGACTYGACAATATAGGTTAAAGAAATATGAGATGTGCACCCTAAGAAAAATTACTTTGTACAATTAAAATTTATTTTTATAATCAAATAACATTTTTGAAAGGTTTCTTATTAGYGATTAGGGAAGTTTTTGGATACTATCAAATATTCAATTATGTTGATGCTATAGAAATAATTGTTTTATAAAATTTTAAAAATATTTAATACTCTAAAAATCACTATATATATTTATTAACTTCCTTGTTGAATTTTTAATTTAAGGACATGAACAATTGGCTAAGTATACCTTAATTAAACAAAGTGCTATATATCAAAACAAGACTTATAACTAGTGTCTAATTTTTAAAGATAAATAACATTGGTTAAGAGATCCACACATGTACACCAAAACTTGGTGCTTTAAAATTTGACATCTACCAACTAATSTATCAAACTTCATAGTTCATACCTTACATATTATGCCAATAATTTTTATATAGGTAAATTGTAGTTTTTTGAAGTTGCCAAGAAAATTACTAATAATTGATTTAGATCAATAATAATAATATTTTTTTGTATAACATTAAATAAATTAATAGTATCTTATTAACAATGGTCATTTAAAGTATTCAATCTAGTAAATTTTCTAATCTTTGTGCATCTTTTGTGCTATTCAATTGGCTTTAGAGAAACTTGCATCATTAAAATAATAATCATAATTWTTAGTTCCATTCAACAAATTTTAAATAATTGTATAATTTGCAATGGCTATTTAAAAAATAATTTGAAGTTGGAAAGGCCTATCAAAATGCATTAAGATTCTGACCAATAGCTATCCATGTGGACAAGTTGACCTTTTATCAAGTCAAAGCATTATTTTGACCACATTTATAACTTTAAGCTATAAATTTAAACTAAATAGCTACTTATAAATTAAAGTCTACAAACTTTTTAAATGCCTAAAGTTCTATAATTGCATGTATTTCACCAAAATACACTCCTAACATGTTACTTTATAGAGCAAAGAACAAAACAAAAGAATCTAGAGCTAAAATTTGTTTATTCAACCACATGCCCTTGCACTAGACTAGGATGGAAATGTGAAGAAATTGTTTTGGAAACTTTGACCACAAAGGTTGCAAAAAAATTTCATTTCAGATAAAAAATAATCATTTCATTTGCACCTTGATGTCCTAGATCATCTACTTTGAATCATCTTAACTTTAATAATTTGCAGTACTAATTTTTATTTATTTTTCATTTTTATATTGAAATACTAAGATGAGAATTTAACGATCAAATTAAAAATAATAAAAATAATCATTTTCATTCATAAAGTGGATTGTTCAATATGAGTTGATATAAAATAGAAGAAAGATCTAAATTGTTTGTAGTTCTAAGATGGAATGGAGACATGCCAATATTGACAATGAAGTTAAGCAATTAAAACCCTATAGACCTTTTTTATTTGAATATTGTGAAAACTAAATCAAAACAATTTTATACAAGTAAAAATATTTTATTGTATGTTATTTTTATGTAATATATCATAATTTCCTACAAAACAAGTCTCCTAATAATTATTGGATTTTGTATCCTAGTATCCTAATAGGATTGTACACTAATTCAAATAGAATGAGTTAAATCTTTTTATAGATGTATATACATTATATTGAAAGTAATTTTAAAAATATGGACATATATTAATTTAGTTGTCTAAGTTTGAGGATTTTGTAATTAGGGGGGATACAACATATTGTCCAAGGCACCAATTGAAGAAAATATCAAAGCACTAGAATTTTATTACATTTCAACATAAAATTAATTAATTTAATTTAAGATTGTAGGAACTAATACAAAATCCAAGTCTTTCAAAGGAAATTTGGCGCTTAAGTGGTTAAGCAAATATGAAATTTGCCACTTGACATTGTGTGAAAATTACATTAATTTATTCTTAAAGTAGTCTCCATTTATTTTATAACATTCTTCTATTGGAGTCCTATGTATAAAAGCTACAAGCTTTTGTTACACTAAAGCGGATTACATCTCTTTCAATTGCACTAATTACAKTATAAGAGATTAAATCAAAATATATGAAATGAAAAAGAAGTTGTGGTTGCCAAAATATTGTCTTTATGTGTTGTAAAGAGTCCACTAGAAGATGTTTTGTGTTGTCTAAAAATGTTATAGTTTCCTTCTCAAATAATCATTGCTATTCATTGCATTAAAGTAATCATATTTTGTGATGTGACTTATGTTTTTGTGCCCAAAAGGTAGAAGTTCCTAATGTGATCACTAATTCACTCCATTCCAGAGGTGTGAGTTGAATTGGGTCATACTCCAAAAGTATCTTTTAATGCAATGGTACATATTGGAATATTTAAAGTGTCCATGATGCCACATTGAACATTTCAAGGTGGGGACAGTTTTAAAGCACCTTCTAATTAGAAATTCAAAATCGATAACTACTTCAATGAGAGTCTAAAAATTATGAACTGTAGTCTATTCAATGCAATTCTAATGAAACTGACCATAAAAATGTTCTAAAGTGTCTACTATTTTGGCAAAATGTTTTGGAAGGGTTGAGCATTTGTTGCTCGCTTTTCATCCCAAAACACAAAAGTGAGTTTGTTTGSCATTAATAATGCACTTCCATTCAWTCAATCTATWGTAAGAGCAACCCACTCTTATTAAGGTGAGGCGTCATTGGAGATGTTGCCCCTTCGTACCCATTCAACTCTTCATCTTCGCCAAAGTTGCCCATCGTCACTCTAAGTTACTTCTCCTTCATCTTGCATTGCTTATTGCCCTTTATAGGTTTACTACATCATTCACTCGCAATGGCCCCCATTTGCTCCATCAAGAATAAATCCTCTAATGTGAATGTTGTCAATTTTTCCTTGAGTATCACCATCAACCTCCTCCAATTTTTTTCATGACACACGTTGGCTTCTCATGGTCTCATTGAATTTCTCTATGAAATGTATGTATGTGGATGCAACCAAGATGACAAGTGTAGTGGATTTGAGGGCTTAGAATTGAAGTAGGATGGAGTATTTTGCGTCCAAATGGCAAGACTATCATCCCATTTTTATTACATTTCAACATAAAATTAATTAATTTAATTTAAGATTGTAGGAACTAATACAAAATCCAAGTCTTTCAAAGGAAATTTGGCGCTTAAGTGGTTAAGCAAATATGAAATTTGCCACTTGACATTGTGTGAAAATTACATTAATTTATTCTTAAAGTAGTCTCCATTTATTTTATAACATTCTTCTATTGGAGTCCTATGTATAAAAGCTACAAGCTTTTGTTACACTAAAGCGGATTACATCTCTTTCAATTGCACTAATTACAKTATAAGAGATTAAATCAAAATATATGAAATGAAAAAGAAGTTGTGGTTGCCAAAATATTGTCTTTATGTGTTGTAAAGAGTCCACTAGAAGATGTTTTGTGTTGTCTAAAAATGTTATAGTTTCCTTCTCAAATAATCATTGCTATTCATTGCATTAAAGTAATCATATTTTGTGATGTGACTTATGTTTTTGTGCCCAAAAGGTAGAAGTTCCTAATGTGATCACTAATTCACTCCATTCCAGAGGTGTGAGTTGAATTGGGTCATACTCCAAAAGTATCTTTTAATGCAATGGTACATATTGGAATATTTAAAGTGTCCATGATGCCACATTGAACATTTCAAGGTGGGGACAGTTTTAAAGCACCTTCTAATTAGAAATTCAAAATCGATAACTACTTCAATGAGAGTCTAAAAATTATGAACTGTAGTCTATTCAATGCAATTCTAATGAAACTGACCATAAAAATGTTCTAAAGTGTCTACTATTTTGGCAAAATGTTTTGGAAGGGTTGAGCATTTGTTGCTCGCTTTTCATCCCAAAACACAAAAGTGAGTTTGTTTGSCATTAATAATGCACTTCCATTCAWTCAATCTATWGTAAGAGCAACCCACTCTTATTAAGGTGAGGCGTCATTGGAGATGTTGCCCCTTCGTACCCATTCAACTCTTCATCTTCGCCAAAGTTGCCCATCGTCACTCTAAGTTACTTCTCCTTCATCTTGCATTGCTTATTGCCCTTTATAGGTTTACTACATCATTCACTCGCAATGGCCCCCATTTGCTCCATCAAGAATAAATCCTCTAATGTGAATGTTGTCAATTTTTCCTTGAGTATCACCATCAACCTCCTCCAATTTTTTTCATGACACACGTTGGCTTCTCATGGTCTCATTGAATTTCTCTATGAAATGTATGTATGTGGATGCAACCAAGATGACAAGTGTAGTGGATTTGAGGGCTTAGAATTGAAKTAGGATGGAGTATTTTGCGTCCAAATGGCAAGACTATCATCCCATTTTRGTGGGGGCGGGGTGCCTGGCATTGGGGTACATGTATGGGCGGCATTGCAGGTCTATAGTGGAGAATCATCACATTCATAATGTCTCCATGGAGTTAGATGCAACTTGTAATCATGATGTAGGCCATGCARTGTTAGAGCCGGAAAGATTGACAACTATTCAAGGGCTTGCGAGTAGCCCAAGTGACTCTGCTTTTGTAAGAATTCTGAATGTTAGGTTATAGATTGTCAAATTTAGTGATTTCTCTCTTTGTGTGAACATAAAGCAGATAAATTCATATATAATTTATAGTGGAAGTTTTTAAAATTTATTGAGATATATAGTCTCAAACTCTCAATGAATTTTACTTATTTTTAGCGAATTAGTTATAAAAACTTTTTGGTGCAGAATTACTCTGATAGAAGTATTGGCAAGACATCGGAGAGGATTGGTAAGCGCACCATGGGTCAACTTGAGATCTTCCAGGTGAATTCATACTCAAGGGGTTTATTATGTGTTTTAGGGTTTGCACTTTGCTTGAAAATGACAAAATATTCTTGAATAGTAGTGGTTCAACACCTTCTAAAAAAGAATTTTAACAAAGAATTAAGCAAGAGCATTGTCATGCCTAATCCATGCTTTGACATATTTGTATGTCCACATATTTGCATGTGTAAGATGATGACTATTTTGCAAGAGGAGCTCTTGTTTATTCAAATTGAGCTAAATTTTGCAAAACAAAGTGTCAAGGAATTCTTGTGATGCCAATTTAAATGCTACGTCAAATGGGTTGTCAAAAATGTTATGCCCTCCAAAGAGATTTGACAAATCTTTTGTGATTATTCATACTTCTTAGATGACAAGGAAGAATGAAGATGCACTYTGGGCCCAATCGGGYGCTTTTAAGGTAACAATTCCGGTCGATTTTCACTCCCATCTTTACTGCATAAGGATTTTAGTGAAACAACAACTTAAGGTAGAAAAAACCCTAGTAAATAGGTTCTTTAACTTTTTGCAAGAAATGATTATA
The DNA here is from genome assembly GCA_006891605.1 of Pleurozium schreberi. Taxonomy (NCBI): domain Eukaryota; kingdom Viridiplantae; phylum Streptophyta; class Bryopsida; order Hypnales; family Hylocomiaceae; genus Pleurozium; species Pleurozium schreberi. The sequence goes on along the minus strand of VACF01000462.1, from coordinate 8,447 downwards.
ACTTGAAAATTTGATTTAGATCTGTGACAACAGTTGATGTGATGTTGACATGATTCGATTCAGAGAAACAAAAAGGTGTACCTGTAATTACAATTCAAAAGAAGGAACCATTTGTACAATCCAAGGCAGAGCCAGTGTATGACAATGATGATGAAATTTTGGCCAGACGATTGGAGTATTTCACAAACCGAAGTGCATCCATCAACAAGCCAGGTGGAAGCAATCATGTCTTGAAATTGGGTAAAAAGAAAAAGAAGAAAAAGAAATCCACAACTGAAGTAACAACAATGAACTCCAAAGGAAAGAATTTAGTTAGCACGGACTCACAGAAGAGTTTGTCTAAAACATTGACAAGATCCAGAAGTAGCCTTTGTGACCTCGCTAATCTACATGGTGAATGCTCTTTAGAAGACACGTGTAGGTCACCAAATACAACAATGTGCTTAGAGAACTCTATTCAGGTGGAAGAGACAAATTTTGCACATGCTGTGGCTGTGACTGAGCTAGTGCCAATGCCTTGTACACAATTGTTGGAGCTAGAGTATGCTGTGATCAATCCCGTAGAGGAGCACATTGGAAATGACAATGTGGGTTTAATAAACTTGCATCGTGAATTGGATGAGCCTGCAAATGATTTGGATCAGTCTATGGGTGACCATTGTAAAGAAGAGAGGCTAGAAAATGTAAGAATGGAGGATGGTATTGCTTGTGAGGAGGAGGATATTGCGGTGGTGGAGAGTTTAGAGGAGAAGGTGGCTACTAGTCAACCAACAAAATTTCATGGTTAGCAATCCAGTCTTACTTTTTACCACGGTACACCATCACATTATATGCCAATACTAGATACCCTCTTAGTTTTACCTCCCAAAAAATCAAGACACTACCACATGACATTTTTTGTTGATTCAAACCATAAAGGTCAGTTAGACCATGCCTATGCATGTTGTCTTGCTTAATATTTGGCTACATGGCATGTATGTAAGAGTTTAAGACCACAAATGTTCAAAGGCTAATCACAATGCAATTTTGTTTGAATTTAGATTCTTAGATTGATAGGTCTATGTTTATATTTTCAGAGGGGAAACTCAAGGTGGTGCTTCGAGAAGACAAAGCCCATATTGTTTCTCTAGTTCGAGAAGTGATCAATATTAGCAAGCTCTTGGAAGAAGAAAAAGCATTGGAGGGGTCAGAACAAGTTGAAGTAGCTCTCAATGTTTGTTGTTGAGGCTTTGCAATTTGAGCCCGAAGTAAAGACTTGATATATTGTTAACTGCAATTCAACAATCAAATTGCTCAGAGGTTAACTTTGTTGTATTTGAGATTTGAAGTCATATTGCCTAGTCTAAGGCTCAAAATGGGAAGGATTACGGATTTAATCCTAGTTTGAGTAGCCAATGAGACAATAACAATAATACATTGCCTTGTCTTTTTCATTTTGTTTGAGAAATTTAGATGATTGGTTAAATGTGACTTCTCTTATGAAATTGTGCAATAGTGTCAAAATTCCACCTCCAATTAAAATAAATGAACCCATGGAAGCCACTAATCCCATACAAATTGTATGAACATCTGGAACATGTTTTGAATGACCTCATGGAATGACTAGTAGAATTTTGTAGTTTAACTAATATGGAAGGCCAATATATAAACATTCTTTCCCTGCTCAATATGTATAGTACAAGTATATGTTACAAATTTGACCTATGGTAACACACTCAAATGTAAATGCATGACTTAATTGTCCTTCATTGTACCATCTAAGGAGCAAACCAAGCAATCCATGTAGTTCCTTTTTTCTTCAATAAAACTATGTTGCACCAACACTACATCTCATACAACGTGTTGTGCTGCAAATTCAATCCAAAGACCTCACTTTTCTAAACATCCTTCACTAAGTAGGACCTCCAACTCTTCCTTCCAATCAATTTTTGATATATATTTTTTTGTCATATTGTCTTCCATAATATGAGATGAGGTATTTGGTACAATACTTGCATTCTTGCACAATTTTTAGAATTCATCTGGTCTTCCAAATAATTTGAATAGGGACGTTTAAACTGATGATTCTAGATTGTTATTTTACACAAGTTAGAGTGCATTTACAAAATAATAGGTGGTTCATATCAAATCCTCAAATGACATGAAGCTATATGTCTTTGATCCAAAGTTCAAGAGGACATCAAATTACACAACATTCATAAAACACAATCATCACATCAAAGATCAGAGAAAGGTTTCTTCAACCAAGCCAAAACAGCCTCAAATTCAATATTTTAGTTAATGATATGGTGTCACACTAAGTGGTAACTCAGAAACCAAAAGCGTATCCTCCTTCCTAACCAAAATTAAAAGAAGATTTTTGTAAGTCTATCCAACAAATTTGTACAACAAAAAAGGAAAATAAGTGACAATCCTCTAGAAGCSCATGTTAAAGAAAAGCTCTTATTTTGAAACTATGTGAGTTTTGAACTATGATGTGATTTTTGTGCATTGAAGTATCTATTAACATCCTTAAAATATATTTCTCTATTTGTGTGTTTTTTGAAAGATTTACTAGCAACCTTTAGTTATTTGTTGTTCAAGTCTCTCTATGAATCCAATATCTACACACTAGTACAAACTACAAACTGAATTTGCAAATCTAGAATCCCCTAAGTTGCTGGAGAAGAATGATCAGAAACATCACTCAAAACTTGCTCTTGTTCTTGCAATCGATCTTCTCCCTGATCTTCATTGTAATCAACCTCATTGTAATCTTCATTATCAAGCTTTTCTTGATGAATTCCTGTGATGTAACCACAACATTAGTAAAAGAAATAAAACTTCTAAAATGAAAAAACTAATTGAACTTAAAGAGAAAGTGAARAATGAACTTACTCTCAAGCGCTGTCGYTTCTTGAAGAGAAGCCTCAAAGTCATCCCATGATATGCCCTTCAATTCTTCTTTCATATCATCTGGTAATTCATTATTTGTTTTGCGTCCAATGACAAATGCTGCTCTGCATGTTTTTTTTGTTTTTTTTGAAATARCAATTTTTTTAATAGATCTTAGTTCAAAGGCTCTTTAATTATTGTAATGSAACAAAATGAATCCAAATGATAACTATTTAAGAATTATTCTACAAGCCATGAAATATCACCTTTCATTTGGTCCCTCTTTCAATTCTTATTTTAATTCATTGCATTTGGATTTTTATTGCGATGACTATATGACATAAATCTAGTATTTAACTAATTATGGACAAATCCATAGCCTAGAGTAATATTGCATCTACGAGTGAATAATGAAAATATGAATTATATAGTCCAAATCTTTTTATTTTTAATTAAATAATTGGATGAAAATAATAAAATTGAGGATAAAAAAAATTTAATAAAAATATTGATAAGTGTTGGTTTTTAGGTGATACATTTTCAATTACAAAAGACTTTCATAATTTTTCAAATMGTCTAGAATTAGTTAGATATGGGTTATAATATAGAGGTTCATAAAGTGATTATTTGCTAGTTGGTTTCATTAATGGAGGTAGCTAAATTTCTTCAAATAGTTTTTTTTAAAGCTAAGTAAAACTTACATGTAGCATGCATCATTCATATTTTTTGGACCTTTATAGAATTAGAAATCAACTCTATAACATGAAATGGCACAAGGGATGTAAATGCATTATATTCACCATTAGTACATTCCAAATTCTAATATGTAATTTTTTATCACAAGATGCTTTTTAATACTTTGGCACTATTAACACCTCTTTTAGTTGCATGCAATCTAATCACATTAATATGACTTCTTTCTAATTGGGGTTTAAATCCCCTCCTTTAGAACTTTGCGAGTTTGAGCCACAAAAAAAGAGTAGCAAAAAAGTCAACCTTGTTTAATGTGCAAAAATAATTTTGAGTCTTTTTGCACCTTAGAGTTGAATAAGTGAGACTAAAATCTCAACTAGAAAGAAGGAAATTTGTTGGAACTAGATTGCATGCTTTGTTGTCATTTTCAAAAATGGAAGTTACATAAGGATTCAAATGCATTTAAGAATAAGAGATCGCTTGTAGAATCCATCTATTGTTAAAAGATGATTTTGTGTTGAATTTAAGTTAAAAATAACGTTGTTGTGCTCATTTCAACGCAATTTATGGTAGTTGTAACGTAGACTTTGCACAAAACTATTTTAAACAATACTCACAATAGATTCAATAGTGGTTTTCTTGAGTTGAATGAAGATTGGGCCAAATGAAGATAAGATAAAATTTTCAACTTCATGGACAMGTTTAACATATTCACAAAARAWTTTCCAAGAAATAATGATAGRTTGATACCTTATTGAATTTACAAACTTACCGATCATAGAGAYGTCCAGCCTCTTCTTCAGTGTGGCACTTTCCTAAAACAATATGTTGTCCCTTAATTGTGATGGTAGCAACAAACTTCTTATTTTTGTTGTGGGTTGTTTTGACACCCCTCAATAAGCATCGTTTTTGATGCTTCAATGGTAATTTTGATCTTTTTATATCTTCTTGTCTGTTAGCTAATTCCATGATCAATGTGAAGGTTTTAAGAGATAACAAKATAGACAATACAAAATCATTTAATCAATGCTAAACAAGTTCTTTTATTGGTGAAAAAATTATGTAGAATTTTAGGCTTAGAATGTAGTACCCATCATCAAATGCAACTAAAATAATTACTACATTGACTATGCAAAATATGCTATATATTACTATTTTTTTTTAAGTACCAACCATTAATAAAATTTAACTGTAGAGTTCATTTTATAATTTTACATTATATCATTATGGCTCTTTAAAAGATCATAAAGGTTTGAAGTTTACAACTAAAACAAAAATATTAATTCCTACAATCTATTCTAGCAATTGCAAATTTGCAATCAAAATCGATTCTCAAAAGTATGGAACAAGGGTTTAAAAAAGAATACAAGATTTTTCTTAATTTCTAAAAGTCCTTGAATTAATTCAAATTTTCTAAAATTAAATTTTTTATTTTAAAGTAAACATTATGAGAATAATTAGTGATTACTTTCAAAATGTTACAATTACTAACCAATATTCATTGATAAATTTCAAATTCAAAAATTCAAAAAAAAATCTCAAATTTATTGTGATTTGAATACTATGTATTTTCATAAGAATTTTTTTGGTATGACTTCAAAATGTATATTCTAAAGAAAATAATCTTTTAGGTTTCTATGTATTAAATTATTTCTTGAAGTTTCCTTTCAGAATTCGTAAATCAATTTGTAAGTGAATGACCTTTTAAGCTATAAGGAATATTTGAAGAAAAAAAACAATATGTTTGTATACGTAAAATAGACATTTATATATATCTTCATCATTCAAAAAATGAATTTTGGAATCAATAGAGATTAAATAGAATGAAAATAGATAGATTCAATAAATCTTAAAAAACAATTTTGTAAATTAATTGATATTTTTGGTGCATTGAAAGATCAAGAAATTACAGAATTTCATATAGGTGCACAAATTTAATATTGTAAATAACAGAGATTGGAGTTCCAAAAAATTTGAGTGTGGACTTTACAAATTTATTACAAAAATTTATTATATAATTAAAATTTTAATGAAATATGGTTTCAATAATTTATAAAAATCAAAATAAGAGTGATTTTAAATTTTTCTTTATATATAATTAGATACATTGTTTCCAAACTTGTCTCTAATAAGTTTGATAAACCAAAGCTCATTGATAAGATTCATTTCATAATAAATTATTTGATGTAATTTTAAATAATCTTAGAACTTTTCCTTTTGATTTCTTAACTAAGTAAATCTCTAATTTTTTGGTTAAAAAAAATTTAATATAAAAATTGGTCATTTTTATTTGAAAATTGGTTATTTGGATCTCTTTTGCAATTGCTACAAAAAAATCTTTCAACTTAAATGAATTACAACACTCTCTTGTGCATTAAAATACAAAATATGCCATTAAAAATATTTGCATACTCTAGTTGCAATATTGAGGTTAAATGTACAACCTTTCTTTTCAAATTTACAAATGTATTAATTACAATTTACAAATCTAAAATTGTGAAAATAGAGAATTCACATACTTTAATGTTTTGAGATTTCAATGCTGTGAAGTTTAAAATTAAAAAATTAAATCATCAACAATCCACGTTCAATTTCATCGTGATAAACTATAATTTATCATAATTTATAGTTTAAAAAAAGAAGCAATAAAGCCCTAATTTAGCAACAACATTGATATTTCTATCTATACAACAAATGTTAATTTGGTGGCATATCTCAAGTTTGCAATGACCCTTCARTTGGTCCGATACTAAAACTTGGTATTATAAGTAGGAAAAGACTAAGACTATTTCAYCTTAAAATTAAGAAATGTATCATATTTATTATACCTTCTAAATTATATCTAATTAAAATTTCATAACACATACTCAAATTAATTATTTTWAAGTGAAATTAATTAAATAATTAATTAAATTAATCAACAAGTTTGAATTATAGTCTTGATCTTTAGGTCAAAACTAGAATAACCAATTTTTGATGATATAAATTTTCATATTGATGAATGTAGGATGTATTAAGTGTAAAGAGTCACTTAGACATGACTTGGCCATGGGAATATGAAACCAAACGACTAAAAAAAATAGAATGAAGTCAAGGCATGGTATGGAGTCATAAGGCCACATGACTAAAATGACGAAATGAAGCCACGACACGTCCATAGAATATGATGTCTTTACAACAAAAGCCATGAAATAAATCACCTATTGTTTTCAATATTTTGTGTGTGGATAATTTTGCAATTGCAATATTTTGTGTGTGGATAATTTTGCAATTGCAATATTTTGATAAAAATAAAAAATACAATAAAAATATTTTTCTTAGCCTTTGAAATTTGAAGGATCATTTCAAGCTCAAATTTATATATTTATATTTATTGTATAAATCAGATTTATTTTATTTATTTTCAATAGTAAAAACACTTTATTAGGATTTAGGTGAATACTTACTATTGACAATTCACAGCATCCATCATATGGAAACCATTAGAGTAAATTTGCCAATCACTGTACACACAAAATTCAAATTTTCCTTCACGATTTTATAAAAACTTGCAAGCTTTGATACTTGGCACAATTAATTGCCATGTTAGGATTCACTACCAAAATATAGACCACAAAAAGGTTTCTTCTTCCTAATTTCATTCCATTTCAAAGCTAATAGACCTAAAATCTTGACCAAAAAAACTTACATCCCTTCATCGCACAGTGTGCAATGCTTGTGAAGAGGTACATATTTGCTTACAAGTTTATAAGTTGCGAAGTTTGCTTATTGTCCAGTTCTTCTCTCGTGAATGTTTGGTAATTGGAACTGTCCGGTAAATGGCATGTTTACTCTAACCCTTACGCATACAAAATCTTGTACCAAACTCTTCTGTTTCCGTATCTTGAATTGTTGCTTGGTATTTGTTTTTAGCACTAGGTTGTGATTGAGTTGAAATGATAATGTGGAACTCAATTTGCAATGATAATAAGGGTTGCAAGTTTTTCTCGGTGCATTTTTAGGGTGCAATGTGTTACTCTCAATGGTACAGTCACTTTTGAGTGCATTGTGACAAAAGTGTCACAATGCACCCAAAATCCAATTTGTATTTATTAATTCTTTGGTACCTCAGAATTTTTAAAATTAAACTATGTTAATTGTTTTGCTCCCCCCCTCTCCCATTTGTAATTTTGAGGTGAGGATGGGGTGCCATTCAATATGGGATAAATCCCATATCATTGTATTATAACTGTATCTCGTATTGATATCGTATCCGTATCCGTATCCGTATCCGTATAGTATTTGTATCCATATAATACATATATGTGTACAGTATATGTATCCATATGCATATTTGTACATCATACATTGTATATTGTACAATATCTATATCGTAATTCTACTTGTATTCGTATCCAAAGATTTTTTGAAGATCAACGGTATCCGGGGGGGTAGAGATTTATTTTTATTTTTAAATCAACGGTTCTAAAATTTTTCGTTTGGAGGAGTGGGGAGGATATGAAAAACTCAAGGTGACAGCCTCTTTTCACTGGATTGTGTGTCAATTGGAATTGGAACATTTGGTTTTGGCTTTTTGATTAATCCCTAAATGGCAATTGTCTATTTAAGTGGACAATTGAAAACTGAAGTAGGTTACTATAAAATCAATTTTTAATGGATCTTTTTTAAAATTGAACAAAAGGTGTAGAAATTTATTTCTTTTGCCGAAAACTCTAAAGGTTTGACAATTATGTGCCTAGATTAAAAGTTATGCTACCCTCAATTTGGTTGAAGCAACTTGGACATGTGCAAAAATCCTCTACTTTTGAAATTTGGTCACTACAAGAGAAAGGGGTGTTTCAAGTGAGTTTTTAAGTATATTCCTACACACAAGATTATAA
>VACF01000461.1:0-70911 GCA_006891605.1 Pleurozium schreberi | reverse complement strand
ATTTTAACCGTACAAAAGTAAATCTTAATTTGTCTAGTATACATAGAATAAATTACGGATATTATTGACCATTTGATTTTGAAATTATTGACGTTTGTTAATTTTTTGTTCAACTTTTAAAAAATTGGATCGCCTTTTAAATTTTTTTATTTGATACCAAGTTTGTTAAGGTAAAATAGAAATTATCAGCGAAAAAGCACGAAGCATGTAGAATTTGCCTAGCGATTAAAAAATTTATTATTTGAAGAAACTGTTGGTGTTCTCATTACTAAATCTTATGCATTTTGTAACAAATCAATAGAAACCACAATTTCAACCATCCCCCAAAAAATTAAAATGTTAATAGTAAAAAATTATTCTTGGTGTATTTTTGAAGTTGTCTCTTCAAAATTTGTTTGAAGAGAATTTACAAGTTTATAATTTTGACTACCAATATTTTTATTTYTCATGCTTTACATTATTTCATTTGATGCAAACTTTAAAAATATAAGATACAATCCCAAACTCCTTGGGCTTTTAGGATTAACCACATCAAATTGTATTATATATTTTTGAAATTGTTAATAATACAAATTTGTAACTTTCATTTCAAACATAGTTTTCTATTGTATAATAAATACAAAGAATGTCCAAAAAAATTTCAACCCTTATTGTTCTTTGCATTTAGAAAAAACTATGTTCTTTTCCGTTTTTTATTAGACTATATTCTAATAAAAGAATTTAAATTTTTCACACATATTTTACATTGAAATTTTGAAAATCAAATACTATATGTATGTCAATTTATTACCGTACAAAAAATCAACATCTGAAGTCAACAATACATGAATTTTCTTCTAACCACAAGTTTTTTCGATATCTTGAATTAACAAACAAAGGACCATTCTTCTCATGTTTAATCTTCTCCACCCTAGCAATGTGTGAAGTACGCTCAACAGCTTTACCAAGAGAAAAATTGTGTTTGTTACGAGCTTGTTGACCTAAAAGTGAAAAAAAATTTCACAATAGTCAGACCCAACCCTACTTAATTCAATTGGAAGATGTGGGAAAAAATCCCTCATCATCATGATGTAGCACACACTTGCATCATTGCATGACATGCTATAATACAATCTGTTATACATTTTTTATTCATCCAATAATCTTTCAAGTACTGCCCAAATCCATTGTACCTAATGTATGCACTATCTAAATATAATATATGAACAACAAATGATGCCAATTTGACCTTTTCAAACAAAGATTGCTTACCATAGAAAATTTCAAGGAAAGACTAAATCACTTCCAAGTGCAGAATAGTACCTTTAACATGCTCTTGCAAATACTTACTAGAATACATTATACCTTAGTCAAGGCGTTCCAAACATGCCCTCACTTTTGGAAAAGTCAAGCGTTGCATAGTAGGAAAATTTTGTTTATCTTTTACATTGATATCATCTTCCAAAAGGCCATGTTTTTCTTTGGAGAAAACTTCAAATACTAGCTATAAATGATTTTTGTGAGCCAAGTACTTACCCCAAAACTCCAAAAGGGATTTTGTGTGCTTGATAAAAGAGGATTTCTCAATTTTTTTTCCCACATGAAGTGGATCTTGGGTCATGATCATGAGATAATTATCAATCATTTCAGATTTCATGAAAAAAAGAGACTCAATTCTATAAGATCCCCTTGATACACTCTCTAACATCAATTTCCATCGTCTACTATCTCCATCAGATCCATGTTCAATCATAGGACCAATCACAGGTTCAATGTATTTTTTGTGAAGATTTCTAATTGTATTCCACTATGTTTCTACAGCTTGAGAATCAAATTTATTACATGTTAAGATACTATAAGCTAATCTAGGCATGCCTTTTAAAAGTGGGTTGCAAATGAGTATATGACACATAGTCCCAATTTCATAAGTTTCAAAAGCTATTTTTAGTAAATCAAATGTGGCAGCTAATGGTTTAGGGTCAAATTCACAGACATGTTTCAAATTTGCAAAAATACATTTCAGACCACAAAATTCATCTATATGATCTAATCTACTATTCCATGTTGCCAATTGGATTGTCTTAGTTTCATCTTCACTACATTCTATTGGTATTGGACCCACAACATTTAGTTCTTTTTTACAAGTTTCAAGAATAGAAGCTATGTATTTGAAAGTTTTATCTTGAATGCCTATGACATAAATAAAACCATCATTTTTGAAATTAGCAGTTGTAGTATTTAAAAGTGGTCCTTATAGATTTTTACTCATGAAAGAATCAACTGAACAGCCTCCAATAATAGCTAGGACTTCATACATTTAAAAAGTACTAGGGTGGTATTGCTTTCCATTTGCCCTTCCATTATTTTTGTGAATATTCAAAAAATTCTTGGCCATGTCAATTAGAAAATAGCATAAAGTTTTTCTCTCTTCAAAAGCACCTACATTTGATGCACGTAGGAATAATTCAGCTATCTCAGGTAACTCTCCTTCTTTGAAAATAGAGCTCAATTTTTGTAGACAAGTAATTTTTACTCACAAGTGCTTTAATAAGAGTAGTTTTTAAAAAGAAAACTTGATCAAGTTGTAATTCATATCTATTTTTCCATTCTCTACATGACTTTATTAATTCACTTTGTTGCAAATATTCAAGATTTACTTGGGTGCCACCCCTCTCTCCATGGATTTGTGTTGATGATTTCAACCTCATCACTCGTTTCCAAAAATCTGGAATGCTAGGAATTAAAGACACTTATCACATGAAAAAAATGTACAATTTACATGCCGAAATACTCTTTGTATTTCAATAACTTCTTTATTTTTATTTATGAAAGAGTTCCTATAATTTGAATCAATGTGCCAATCCTTACCATTATGCAAGTCAGATTTTAAAGATGAAATATCATAATCATTGTCTCCAATGTTTAGGTTACTTTCATAAAATCCATGGCACATATTTTTTTACAAAAAGCAAGCACATCTAATTTAGGAACATCAAGCATAGAGGGCACATAAGATTTGGGATATTGTGCCTTACCAGCGGCAACACCCTTTGACATCCAAACTTGAATACTAGACTGACTTGCCTTGGTTGAAGAAGAGGCTTTTTTAGCTCGGGAATGTTGTCCTCTATTTACGTGTTGCCTAATAGAGTATCTAGAACCCCAAACTTTCCTTCAAAATCACAAATTTTGCAATGCTAAGAAAGATTGTCAAGCATCTCCACTCCTGCGGCATAAAATGATTTTCAGAACTGTAAATATGGAATATTAAACAAATGCAAATGCAAATATATTCATGAATTTAGAGATCAAATGTTGAAATAATAAACTTGCATTCATAAATAAACCATCATCGTACATAAAAAACAAAAAGAAAAGAAAAGACCTTATTTGCCGTGTTGTTCTATCTAAGTCTTCCTCTTCTCAATCACCAAAGCTTTCTTCACATCTTTTTCCTCAACAACACTTTGGGCTTTACTTTTGGACAAAAGAGCAAGCTCATGTACACTTTTTTATGAACCACCCTTGGGTTTTAAATGATTAGTGAAATTCTGAAGATTATTACATGCTTGAGGAGAAAATTCCTTATCACAAGGAAGACAATAAATCACCCACAAACCATTTTTCTTCCTCTTTTCACTCAATTTTGGATAATACTCTCCAAATTGATCAAATGAACATGACTCTTGTAATTTCTCCCAATTTTTTTGCAATTTCAAAGGAATGCTACATTTTTTACCTATAGAAACATTAGTAGACAATCCAAGACACATGGAATCAAGAGATTTTGACCCAAAAGAATTAGATTTGAGTCCCCCCTCATCAAATTTGATTCTCTTAGAAATTCATCAAAATAATAAAAGAAATAATATTATATTACATTATATTTTATTTTCTAATTAGTAATTATTTTAAAATTATGACCTAGCATCTGGACAAACACACCTATATTTATGATTTGATTTATTATTTTCTTATTATTCATTGTAACTTATATTATAAATGTCTATATTTATTAAATTTTATATCATTGAATTGGTCTTTAAAAGCACTTTTACATCAAAACTTTTATTTTACAATCCTAAACGTTTAGAATAGCTTATTATACATTTGAAATTTTCATAAATAAGTTTTATTATGACAGAAGTTGCTTATTTGGGAATCCAAATGATAATCTTGCAATAAACTACTTCAAAGCAAAAGACTGTTACATCACACGACGGATACGTTTGTTTTAAAATCATACCTATTTGAAGGTTTTATTTTATATGATTTTATTATCATTCAATTGCATTTTTTTTCATTAATTTTTACAATCTCATGTTCATGTATACTTTGTAGAATACAAACATTGGCAAAGGAGAAGCTGCTACATTTTAGTAATTCATCTTTTTCTTGACTTTGAACTAATTTTGTCTTCTTCAAACTGTTGCCTACATTTTCATTCTTTCATGTACTTTGTTTTTTATTTAAACAATTAATTATACCTCCATTGCAACATTTTTCTTTTGATTACTGTGGATATGATATTTTCAAGTCATTGGGACTATATTTGTTTTTTTGATATCTAATTTGAATTCCATATTCTTGAATTTNGATAATTGCCATTGTACTTGTTTGGGCTACATTCTACGAGGTACTTGTACTCCCAGTTAATATATCACCTACTACCCGTGTTGATGCGTGAGACCAAGCATGTGAGATTGTTAAACGGAMAATTYGATGTTCACTTTCCATTCTTCTCYTGCTTCGTATAGTACAATCTTTGTATATTGCACACCCAACACCCACTTGTACACTTGAATTTCTTGYTGGAGCTTGTTTTCCTTGAAAYTGCTTTTAATTCTCAAATGGTGAAGCATACTTACAAGCCTTCTTTGAGTAAAAATCCCACCTCAAATACAAYTGTTCTAGGGTTAGTAAAAAGTAGTTKTATATAATTTTTCTCARAATACGCTAAAATTTGCAACCCTATGCCATTTCAGAACATCCTCAGTCAAGGGGTTAAGGCCATACTACCTTATATGTAGTCATGTCCCGATTTGGTCCATGTAAAGGCCCCATCACCACTTGTTCATGTATTTTCTCACTATTGGTGCCATCTTTCAATGGATTTTTGGCCTTCCTTGATCCACTTCTTAGATGCTTATTTGCCTATGGCCTTAGATGCTTATTTGGATGCCATGAGGAGCACAATCTTATTTGCCTATGTTGCAAGTGAGATGTAAACAAACAATTGGATGTCATACTTGATGAAACTAACAAATGATCTTGAAATGTTAGACATCCACCATAGCATGCATGTACATTGAATAGGGGTATTGAGGGGACCAAACAATTAAGGGGACTAAATGAGGGAAACTGTAGATGTTTGAAATGTTCGAAACATGATGTACAGCCCCCAAACACTTCAATCACTGTTGATGTACAACAAAGGTAGATATTTACATAATGTGAAATGTCAATTAATTAGTACGGGTCCCCTTAATACCCCTATTCAGTGTAGTTTTCTAATTTTTAGTCTTCTAGGGAATGAGCCATTGTCTTTGAAATTTATATCAAAGCAATAATTTCGCTTGATTTTGTATGACTTTGCTCTAACAAACATGCTCATACTATTCACAAAGGTACCATTACATTCAAGAGATACCTCCATATGAAGATGAATTGAATARAACACAAATTGGATTTGTAATGATCTAAACACAAACCCAAGAAATTAATGGAAATTGCACTTCATTATACAGATAGTGTTAGCAAAGAGAATCTAATCTAAGGTGTACCAAAATGCATCCCACACCCACTAACAAATCTCTTTACACCAAGTTTGAATATACCCTTAGCATCTAAACATGACAAGGCCCCAATCCTTAACTCATGACATATATCAATTCATGGCATACAAAATTTTCAATTGTGATTGAAGTTAAGCCCTAAGTACTCAAACTAAAAATAGAAAAATCAATTTGAAATATTCATGGTAACTTCTCTAAAACATCTATGCCATTGAATCATGTATAGCATTCTTTTTTCTTTCCATTGTCATATTACACAAGCTTTGTTGAAGCTTCTTCAATTGGACAAAGCAAGTTTTTCAAAACATTCATAATGGATGATTGAGCATTTTGGGACTAAATCGTGCTTCTATATGCATCCTACGTTGTTTGAAGTAATGAATCAAAGACGACCAGGGCTTTTTTTTTTTGGCTTTTTGGTGCCAGATTGCACTAGAAAAAATAATTTGGCTAAAAAATGCCAAAAATAATGTCAAAAAACTTGGATGAAATCGCCAAACAAATTTGAATTTTAAAAAAGTCTTAGATGAAATCGCCAAATTGTGGATGAAAACCGTATTTTACATCCAATATGTCGATGAATGTTGTAATTTGGAGCACCACTATAACATTTAGCAACCTTTGCTAGGCCTCCAAGCAAGACCACTGCTTTCTTGCCTACAATGCCTCTCAGACCAACCAAGGTGGCATCCACATTGGTGGCCTTACTATCGTTCACCCATAACACCTTCCGGTCGTCTTGACACACTGGCCAAATACATGAATGCATGAATGATCAGCTTGTGGCGGCTTTAACCCTAAGTGCCCAAGCTAAGAATAATAGTTAGGAAGCTAATAGTCTACTTAGGAAGCTAATAGTTGATTATAGTGACTTTCAAAACATATTTTTTATTTTTAAAAATGAAGGAAATTGTTGCCTCTTTTCAATGATACATTTTGTTAACTTGAAGCTTCCTAAAATTATTTACTTCAACTCCTATGGATACGGAAGGGGTCATTTGAGCACTTACGGGGTAATATCAAAATGGAAGTCATAGAAACTTGGAGCAGCAGTTGAGCTTCAAATGAAAAGAGAAATTTAAGATAATAGACAACGCACCTATTTCCATGCGATGTGCAGGAGTCCGTAAAAGAGGAAGAGCTTCTTGTATATCTTCTGATTGCAGACCAACATCTAAGGACAGAGCAAGAAGAGCAGCTGTTCCCGCATTGTGAGCATTGTGCGTACCGACAACTTGTAGACCACTTAGGTAAAGGCGTGCCTCTATACCGGTAGTTGGCACTACAATAATAGCCCTTCGAGCATCTCTGTCCAACTTTGAAATCAACAGCAACGTTCAGAACCATTTATGCAAACTTAATCAACACTTACTCAAGAAGTCTTAAGATTTATGATTCCCCCCAATACATCAGAATCATACATAATTTCGGACTCTCAATCAATAGTTTTGCGAGATTCAGGACACAGCATATTCCCCTTCTAACATACCATCTAAAATATCTACTGAACTGAAAACAAGTATCAGTTGTGCACCGCTGACACAAATGAATTGTAGGTTGCCGTATTCAATGCAGTATGGAAGTGCGCAACCCAGCAGTTCACAGAAGACAAAAAACAGTTAGTGCTATCATTAGTGGATTTAAGAATTTGGCAGATTCGGAATGACCCCAAGTATACTCACTTGTACACCAGGAAGTCCTCCCATCCATGCTCTGGTTGCTTGTGACCCAGACATTGCAGCAAGGCGCCTCAAAAGAGAATCAGCTGTCATAAAGAGTCAATTGAGAGWGCTTTTCAATTTTCAGGACACACTTTCATATAACTGTACACACATCCGTAAACACTTTCACAAATTTGCACACCCCAACAGTGAGAACTTCCATAACTTATAAAGCAATCAGAGAGCAGCCTACACACTGGAACTACAACACACAGAGTTTTTTCAAGACTAGATACCATGCAAAGAATACGAAAAGAGGTGACATCATGTGCCTCACACTGAGGTAGGATTGCAACGTCAGAAGCCTCCATGCGCGAGAATACTCGGCATTTCATCATTCCATAGGCTTCCATGCTTTTATGTCTCTCCAAGTGATCAGGTGACAAATTGAGAACCACCGCCACCTGACAAGACATTGCTATGCACTCAGCCTAGCACTATCAAATGGTACTCTGGAAATCTATATAAGCTGATTTACATAGCATTTGCGTGTGCCATACCAAGCAGGGCATCCTGAGGGTAACTTGAAACATAGAAAAACTCTGGAAAGAGAACTTGCTTCAGGCAGCATCCCAACATTCTCTTGGAAGCTTGAAAACCACTGCTGGGATTCTGCTCCTTTACAACTAGTCCATTGTGAATCAAACTTGTCAAAAAGGACTTATTATTATTTTTAATGAATTAAATTGGACTGTTTAAGTCACTGGGGACCTGTTGTAAACGGCCAAATTMTTACCAGTGAACTTACAATAGGTGGGAGTCGTCAAGGTAGAGCTGATARCACAAAATGACMAGCGGAARGAAAGACAATACCTTCGGACGAAAATAACCTGGGAGTTCCAGCTGGTAACTGCTTACCTCCACCACTGCTACCTGGCAAGTGAAACTCTCATCAGTGCTCCGTAAAAAGGAAACATACACACGAAGTTTGCTGTCTCTACCCTCAAAGCGAAAGACTCATAAATGGTTCACTATTGTAGAAAGTTCCGGCGACCTGAAAATGAGACCTCTATTTAAAAGCAATAGTAGCTCATCATTCCAAAGAATTCAAATATCTAGTAGAAATGGAAGATGTCATCATAAGAACAGTGTCATCCTAAGGTTTTCAAATAGGGTTTTTAAATAATTTCAATTAGTGAGAATTTAATTAAGGATTATATGGAAACAGATACATGAAAATTAAACATTTCTGCTTAGGGTACAGACAATTGTGATTAGCTGCTTGCTTTTATATACATATATATCCGGATGTTCAAGAGAGAATCTCAGTTCCTCTACACAAGTTGCCAATTCTAGAAATAACGAAGTCCTCCCGCAGGGTCGAAGTGGACTTGCATTAAAAGGAGGGTCCTCTGCAGGAAATGCGAGGCATTGCAAAACACCCTCTGAGAGTGGAGTGCCGAGATTACCGCCCACGAACGTCCGCACTCCTGCACTTTTCAACAACTGAAGAAGCAACCATACATGAGAATAAGAAAACTTCGAAGCAACATTCCCACGACAGCTGGAAGTCAAGCAGCTAAAACTTACGTTCATAATCCCTAAAGGATCAAGGATTCATNCTGGGGACCTGTTGTAAACGGCCAAATTMTTACCAGTGAACTTACAATAGGTGGGAGTCGTCAAGGTAGAGCTGATAGCACAAAATGACAAGCGGAAGGAAAGACAATACCTTCGGACGAAAATAACCTGGGAGTTCCAGCTGGTAACTGCTTACCTCCACCACTGCTACCTGGCAAGTGAAACTCTCATCAGTGCTCCGTAAAAAGGAAACATACACACGAAGTTTGCTGTCTCTACCCTCAAAGCGAAAGACTCATAAATGGTTCACTATTGTAGAAAGTTCCGGCGACCTGAAAATGAGACCTCTATTTAAAAGCAATAGTAGCTCATCATTCCAAAGAATTCAAATATCTAGTAGAAATGGAAGATGTCATCATAAGAACAGTGTCATCCTAAGGTTTTCAAATAGGGTTTTTAAATAATTTCAATTAGTGAGAATTTAATTAAGGATTATATGGAAACAGATACATGAAAATTAAACATTTCTGCTTAGGGTACAGACAATTGTGATTAGCTGCTTGCTTTTATATACATATATATCCGGATGTTCAAGAGAGAATCTCAGTTCCTCTACACAAGTTGCCAATTCTAGAAATAACGAAGTCCTCCCGCAGGGTCGAAGTGGACTTGCATTAAAAGGAGGGTCCTCTGCAGGAAATGCGAGGCATTGCAAAACACCCTCTGAGAGTGGAGTGCCGAGATTACCGCCCACGAACGTCCGCACTCCTGCACTTTTCAACAACTGAAGAAGCAACCGTGCATGAGAATAAGAAAACTTCGAAGCAACATTCCCACGACAGCTGGAAGTCAAGCAGCTARAACTTACGTTCATAATCCCTAAAGGATCAAGGATTCATYGTCTTAAAATGACCWATTTGACTGATCGTTTTGTAAAATTTATTATTCAAAGGTGGGCAATATTATGTCACCAGAATGAATGAATAACAATGCATGTGTTGGTCACAGAAAATGAACTTGGACTAAAGAGAGTCTCCAATTGACCTACTCAAAAATATGAGGCTTAAGAAAATATGAGGCCCAAATTGGGCTTCTTGGCCCTTTAGAGTTTAACCTGGACAAAAAAGTTCAACCTGGCCAGTGAACGTAGTGACTGTGGACTTGCCATTTGTTCCTGTAACCGCCGCAACCTTGACATTCTCTGGCAAAGCAGMAGCTGCGAATCCCAGTTCCGAGAAYGTTGGCACCCCCTGCACGTTCCGTATCACCACTTCATTCCAGTAACTTGATAAAACCAGAGTCCTAGCCAATGAATACCTTAAACATTGATTGACCAAGGATTTATCGTTATAAGACAAGCAATTTGATTGATCATATTGCGAATAATCGATAATTCAAAAGGGAACAAATTCGGTAACAACAGAATCAGTAAAGAACACATGTCAAAATGTAATTGGATGACAAGTCAATTTGCAAGGTTAAAAATCATAGTTACAGCTTGAATAGAAGCAGCAATGTCAGCCTGTGTGAGCGGAACACCAGGAGAGAGGACTAGTTGTGATGCTTTCAGTAAAGTCTCGCGTTTATGTGGTCCAAGCTCGGTGTAAACTCGCTTAAGATCATACCCTTCAAATGCTGAGTCTTCCTGCCACATTGCAAATCAAGTCAAATCTATGCCTTGGAATATGCGCTTCCCCCACACCATACAGCAGATCAGATTTACAAGTGGGGCATGCTACAACCCATGACATTGACCTTCTTCGCTGGATATACGATCACAAGATTTCCTTAAAACGCATGAAGGCTGCAGGTTACGTGATTGGCAATTTGGATGCTACCCTGATTCTGCAGAGGCCCAAATTGAGCCCTCACAAAGAGGAAATCCGGGCCAAGTTGTGTGAACTTCTGGAAGCGGATCCCTCTGTCGTCAACTTGAAAGCCAAGACCCATGAGAAGGTGGACAGTCTTGGTGAGAACCGAAGCATTGCTGCACACACTGTGGTGCTCCTCATGCGCCAGTAAGTTAGAGGCTGCAAATGTATGCAGTTATAATTTTGTATGCATCTGATTTATTTTTTATTTCTAGCAAAAATGACTGGTTCATAATCATGCAAATTTTGCTTGATATCTTTTTTTTTATCTCATTTATGAGGTAAATCTGATAAGTCAATCGTCTTTCAGAAATTCAATGCCTGTAAGTGAGAATTAAGAGAGCCAATATCACTAATAGAATGCAAGCAAATGATGTTTAACAAGGAGTACTTTAGAGAATATTTAGTGTAATTTAAAACGTACCACGTGGGGAAATAAAAAAAAATGCTTGCTCTAGGGGAACTGGAACTAAAACCATAAGGATAAGAAACACCTATCATCCAAAACGTGACACTTATTTCCTAAKTTGACCTCTTGCACTTTTCTTTTCCACTCTTCCTCTACCACTCCACTTTGAGGAGGGGTTTTCAGAAGGCCTAAAAGAACAAAGAGTGAAGAAGTTCGGCAAGCCTCTCTACAATATGATGTGCACATATAACCCTTCTTATATCCTTTCCACTTTTCTTGTTGATTGTTCACTCCTTCCTAATGATTGATGTCGATCTTTGACTCAATTGATCTACACATTTTTAAAGCATTCTAATGRTCATTCCAACWCTTTYRAGGYGAAGTAGATGCCCCAATCCCAACTAGTTCCTTRAAGTGAGCCCCATTCTAAACTTTCATTTCATCGTGGTAGACTTTTAATTACAAAAAGTATAAATATTGTAGATAAAAAATTGATAGAAACATAATTATTTGGACATTATTGAAAGTTACTTCTAATTATTGAAATGTAGTGATATACATTAATTCCACAAGGACCAAGAAGACACACTGTGTCCTCTTCAAATTTTCAATTTCAAATTCTCAGTAGGGTGAAACAAATCTCAATATTTTGTAAACTAGAATCTTGTAGAGTAACTAGCTAATGTACTTGTCACATTTTCTGATTTTCAAAATCTCAATGTGAAAAGAAGTTAAAAAACTACTTAGGATATGTAGTCTTGTAGAAAAAGGGAACAAGCACAATTATTTTATAATGAAAAAAATAGTTGGGATGGAAAATAAAAATCGTGGACATTTCTAGTCTTTGGGTTGCAAAAACAAACTAGGTATAGGAAAAAAAAAATTTATTCTTATTGTTACTGTTATATTACTGCTAAAAATACAAGGTTTAATCTTGTGTGATAAAGAACACAAAATAATTAGAATGATTCCAAAATTTTTGAAAGTTATTCCAAAAGATATGCTAATAATATTTATTTTAGAATTTTAAAAATTGACACATATGTAAATTTTTTTAAATTTTGTAGGATCCTATTTGGTCTGTTTTGGCTTTCTACTTTTCTTGTTTGAAGATGTATACAAAATTGAGAGAGTTTTTTTATTTCATATTTTTTTTATTAGAAAATAATAAAATTACCTCAAATTCCAATACAATTTTTTTTTTTGGGGGGGAAGCATTATTCATCGTCTTAAAAGAAAATATTCCCCAAGAACTGCATTTTTTGTCTATAAAGTTGATCATCCAAAATTGTTACTCTGTATAATATGAAAATCTGATAGTCAAAATTTTCCACCACTAATTCAATGCATTATTCATCTTCTTTACTTTTGTACAATTAAAATTATAAATTTCAAGCACATCTATGTGCAAAAAAATATCAAAGACAAGTACAATTCATTGAAAACCTCCATTGTCCAAAGTCGTTGGGCCTTGAAAAGTTAAGCCTTGAAGGACCAAATTGTATTTTTTGGCAACATAGCAATTTGGGGCAATTCATTAGAGACGAAGTTTTATTTTATTTTATTGACAATTTTCACACAACATGTGGCCAAGGAATAGCTTTAAGGCACAACAATTTTCATAACTATTGACTATATGAATGAAAAATAATTGTATAATCAATATTTTTCATTGCTCCATGGGCAATTCAAAAAAATGACTTTTTTAAAAATTAAAAAATTTGAACTTGGTTTCCTAGATTTGGCGTAGCATCTCAGCTCCATCACAATACACGAAGCATTCGATCAGCAGGTAACCCTAATGTCAAAAAATCTCCCCAGAATTGTACTCCCCACTGGTAACAAAAAAGCACAAGCTCCAATCCAATTCTGTCGATAAAAGAAACACAATCATAGGCAGATCATAGGCAGAAACTAATAAACCTTCTGGCCACAAGAAATTTCTRAAGAAGCCCACGTCAAAATCATTCTGGGCGAAAAAATATTCATTCATCAATCCCCTCGTCGTCCGTCTCCCATCAAATTTATACAGTCTCCCACGAGAAAGTGGATGAAAAGTAAAAGTAGGGATCGCGCCCACGAACAACCACTCCTGAAACACTTTATTTTACCATCCAAGGGTTTCCTTGCTCACTTGGATGACATTCATCCGCGCGTGTCTTCAAAGGAGAGCTTGAGCGTGGCTGGCTATGGCGTGCTTGGCGATTCAGCAACAACAAAAATTCTCGACTAGCTTTAACTTAGCAATTGGAGTTTATTTTCCAAAAAATTTGACAAGCAATTACTTCTCCGTCGTCAACAAGAGTTTCCTGAGATTTTTAGCCATGGCGACGCTAATGTCATTTCCCCGTGTATCGAATTCTGTTCCCGTTGTGGCCAGTCCCTTTCACCATCCGCGCTCGTAAGCTTCGTCTCTCATAGTTTCTATTGTTTTTCTTGACGCGACGTTAGGATTAGGTTTTCATTTTGTTTAAAATCAAGATTTGACAGAATGGAATCTTCCCGGTGGTGTTGAAACTCTTGACGTGTGTCGAATGAAGGTTATACATTTCTATGTCACAGGAATGTGCAAATTGATTTGAAGTGGTGAATTGTTATTCAAATTGTATAAATAGGGGGCTGAAGGGCTGTCATGGTCGCGGCTCTGTTGCAAATTATATCATGAAGCACTTTACTATTTTAGAAAAATGAATGTGCAGGATWCTGCCATTATTGATGATGTGTGTTAGAATACTCAATTTCATTGGCTGTAATGTGTCGAAGCAGCATACAATCTCTGGATGCTTCGAGAATTCACATTTCGCCACCTTGTGAGAAGATTGGGAAACGCTGTTCATTTCTATCAGCCAGGGAATCGCGGTTAAGTAAACAGTCCGGAAAAAAGTTTACGCGCATTGTGGCATCCAGGTATATTTTTAAGCATGTTAACTTTGACTTCGTTTTTGTAGTGGTCTTGTTRATGGCACCAAATGATCAATTGAGTTTCGTTTCGACTGTAATCATGTGCTCTTCGATGCCTCATTTTGGCGAATTGCAGCTTCGAGAACAGCGGAATTCTTGATTCGAAATCTCCAAGTCCGACACTTTTCGACGGTACGACTAGGTGTGCGCTTCTCTTCTTTTGTCACGACTTCGTAATTACCTGTATTTGTAAACATGTGCCAGCATTTTTTGATAAGGACTATAGACAAAGCCAATCTGTAGTTGCATGGTTATATATATTTTGCCGGAAATATTCTGGGATGAGCGTGATTTGTTGTCTGTTTGAGAATTTAATCSTCGCATGGGGGTTGAATGTAGGCTGTACTTCAGCTCCAGATGCCCTTACGCACAACGAGTCTGGGCTGCTGTAAGATATAAGGTAATTGGCGTCGTSTTTCTTTTATTATAGAAGCGAAATAGATGATGAAAATAGTAGAGTTATTTCTTCATCGTTAAACTGCCTGATTGGTTCTGATAATCAAATCGTGTCTCTTGTCATGTGAATCACGTAGACGACTTCAATATACTGTAATTAGCATGTGCTTAGGTCAAAGTTGGCTGTTATTAGCTAATATCATTTCTATTCAGATTTTAAGACATCAGGGGCCTTGTGCGTTTTACTCTTCGTTGGGTCGCTTCGTTACTTGTCTGACAGAATTTTGACATTTCCATTTCTCATTCGGCTGATGGGTGCAGGGTCTGGATGAAATAGAGTGCGTAGAAATTAGTCTCTCAGATAAGCCTGTATGGTTCAAAGAGAAGGTGTACCCCGCTGGAAAAGTAAGGATGGCATCCTTGGTTTCTTCCTTATTCGTTTTTGATCGTGTTCAGTAACCTCGATCCGGGACATCGGCTCTCCTATCAGAGAACTTCACACTCGTCGTTACAATGTTTCATTGCTTACATAGTAGTATGTGGCTGGAGTGGTTCAGGTTCCAGCTCTGGAGCACGATGGTAAAGTCATTGGCGAGAGTATGGATTTGCTCAATTACTTGGATGAACACTTTCGCGGGCCGAAACTTGCACCCACTGTAAGCAATCTGCGACATCTAACTGTGTCGTTATTTTTACTTCAGCGGGTTTCTGGACATCTTAATGGAGCTGGCAGTGATTTGTTTTGATGGTATGGTTGTTAACATGAAACGCGAGCAGGAAGAGATCAAGAAACAGGCAGCTGCAGAGCTTTTAGAGTATACTGATACTTTTAACAAAGTAGGCTTCACAGGATTAAGCATGAAGAATTCAACTCCAGATGAGATCGGTACAGTTGTAGGTATGGTACCTGACGTCAAGTYCTCCGCATTTGAGAACATGATACTGTTTCTTGTCTGCATCTCCCCTACCGAAATTAACAGCACGGACGCAGGTGCTGATTGTAAAAGTAATTGAAATGCAACGGTCCTGCTCACTTATCATATCCATGTCAATCGTTGGTTTGTGCAGCTCCTGCATTCGATTACCTGGAAAACGCCCTTGCAAAATTCTCAAGCGAAGGGCCGTTTCTTTTGGGAAATTTCGGACTAGTGAGTTGAGCTCGTTCCCGTCAATCTTCAATTTTGAAGAGCAGCATAGAATTAACTTCATGCTATTGTTTATTTGGAATTGATTTTTTTTTCCCTCCTGTCAGGTGGATATCGCGTACGCTCCTTTCATTGAAAGATTTGAAGTCGCATTTAGCGAAATTAGAGGCGTCAACATCGCAGGAGACCGACCGAAGCTTTCAAAATGGATTGAGGTAACATACCTTCACACTAGCTGAAGTACGAAAAATATCTTTAAATGAGGGGCGTCAACCATTAATTTGATACATATGATCATTTATATTTATCCAAGTGCTTCTCAATCTTCTACACTGATAGTTTCACATTATGGATAGAATATCACTAATCGTGACTTTGAGCAGGCCATGGACAAGGTGGAGGGATATTCCAGCACCAAGATTGAGCGGAAATCTTTGGTAGAATTGTATAAAATGATGTTGGTAAGCCCTTGAATAATATCTGGATTATAATAGCAGTATAATATCTGGATTATTACGGTCATGTGAGAAGCACAAAGCCACCAGCGTCACAAGGAAGAGTTTGAATCATATGAGAAGCACAAAGCCAGCAGCCTCTTGAGAATCTGATACTTCCTGCTTGAGCTTGCAGGAAAATGACTACTTCAAAAGAGTTGGTATTGTTTCTGACCAAAGCAAGTCTGGTGAAACGCCAGTAGCTGTCAAGTGAAGACGGACTTTGCTTTCCAAGTGCTTCCAGTACAATAACAATCAAGGGGTGGCTATAAGCATCTAAGCTTGTCTACCGTTAAATTTGACGGTGAGTACTTTTCTCAAGCAGTACTTTTCTCAAGCAGCATTTAACAACACAGTAGGGATGGGATTGGAGTCCCACTACTCGTTGGTGCAAATGTCCATTATGGGATGTGTTAATTTATGATACTGAGCTTCTGGGTTCCCCTTTCTTTCTAATGGCTGTGAGGACCAGTTTTCCCAATTCTCAACCATCACACCTTAGCAATCTTCCTAAGTTCCTATTTCGCTTCTCTCTTTTGATGCCAATCGTCTAGTACTGTACAGTAAAGTACAATATTTAATACGTTCACCATATGCGCACTGAGTAACAAGAGTCTGAATGACTGCTGATTTCTTTCCACGCTAAGACTACGTTATCAGTGAGCATGTCAACTTTGCATACCATACTAAAGAAATCGTTACAGAGAATATACATGAAATTCATCATCTTACAAAGGATTTGCATTATGTTGGAGAGGTTAAATCTAGTTCATAATTATGAGAGCTCAAAATAGCAAGCAATAGGTAACCCATCCACATGTATCACTATTCAGTAGCGTTGTTGGATAACTCCCCTCGTTCAAYYCCATTAGGCAAAATATTACGTTAGTGAGAATTAAGCCAGAAGGCCAAAAGGACAAGCTTGTAAGAGAAAATATAGCATCACCAAGTTGACATAACTCGGAACAAACAGAAGTGACACCAGCAATGGGCTTGAGCAGGACGAATAGTGAAAGCAAGTAATGTTGTCAGACAAAAAGTGGCAGGTATGGTTGTCTTTGCTTGGTTAAAAAAATTATTAAATGGTTCTCTTTGCTATTTGTAGAAATATTTTGACTTTGATGGCTTTTACAGTCACTTTCTTGGAGGAAGGCAACCTAATTGCAAAGGCAACCTAATTTCACTATTTAGTGTAGTGATCATCAGTAGGAACAATAATTCATGGAATTCAGAGGCCTAGAAAATGGTATATTTTACACTAATTAGAATAGACAAAGTACTTGCTTGGTGTGGGCGGATTAAAGGTAAGCACAACTAGTTCACTTGTCCAAAACCACGGAGTTAACAGATCGAAATGAATGTTTAATTCATTTCATTCCAAGTTAGTAGGCGGGAGTTCCGACATGATAAAACTTCGAGTATTTATTATAAATTAATTCCATTTAAATAATTGGYGCCACTGGGTTGTTGCCGGCGGGGCCTACAAAGCAACAAAGAGTTGAGTCTGTTTAAAGAGGAGAAAGTTTTGACTCACTAGGTTTTGTGACAATTCTTGCGGCCGTGGATGTTGCTGTGGAAAYAGGTTTTTGCAATGCAACAGGCTTTTGCTGTGTGGTGGTGACAGGTTTCTGCTGTGCGGCTCGTATTCTCGCTAAAGCTGGTGCTGGTTCTGCAGGTAAGTCCATGTCTCCCCATYCATCTTTCTCGTCGTCATCGTTTGCAAAAGCCTGTTCTTGCGCATCTCCCCAGCCGTCAGTTGATGTGGGAGATGCTGAAGCGGGCTCGTCTGCATGAAGGCGGGGCTGAGCACTAGTGTGTGTAGGAACAGTTGGAGGAGCACTGACGCCTTGAGGCACCGACGCTGCATCAAATTGACATCAATGTGACATGATAATCAATGAGGAAAGAAGCAAAATATACCCCGTAGTATAAAAATGTAGTATATAAGTTTTCCACATACATTTCAAGAGCGAAGGAGGAATAGTGTAAAACTATAAGATACATTACTATCGATATCAGTATTATGTACTAGATAAACAGTCGAGGGAGAAGGGACACAAGCCGGMTATCAGACATAATCCTCTCCTTTAGAGTAAATCAGGACCATCAGATCTTGGAGATCCATAGCTCAATGAGAGCATAGTGGAAGACAGTTAATGAACCTGGACCCACATACTCTCTTCCAATCGTAACACACCCAGTGGCAACTCAAGCAGGAGTGTGATACGAGTATGGACAGACTATCTGAAACTAGATCTTCACATTGTCAATGAATGAATCCCATCCTCACACAATAGTAGTTCAGCCATACAGCCTGTCTCTAAAGTCAAGCTAGTGAAATATACAAACCGACACTAATAAAAGACTGCACCCAATAGATCTCGCAGTCCAGTTTAAGGTTTTAAACACACCTGTCATACTTGAGGAGACGGAAGAAATTTCAGCAGGAGTAGAAGAAAGATCTGAGCTCTTGCTTTTCGCAGCCAAGGAGCCCACTGCCCACCTGTTAAAAGATCATAGATATCAACTTCTACAATAGAACTATAGACAGGACAGGAACGAGCTATTCTTCCCACCTCTTCATGAAGTGGCTAAGCATAAAATTAGAGACGAAATTCGGAAGGCCACCAGTGGAGGAACATGTCCAGCAAGAAGAATATGGCACCTAATTCCGTTTCCGAATCCATTTTAAGACTACGTGAGAAAGAGAGAACCTTCAAAGTRCAATAACGAACCATCTTAATTCCTTCGCAATGATGCTAAAGTAAAATTCTGAAAAAGGTAACAAGCTWTGCACACAAAAYTGTTGAACCCAATTAGTTCTTCTCAGGTTATAAAGGTTACCCTAGAAGGCCTGAGCCGGTAGATGCTGATATATTTGCAGCAGGAGCAGCACTTCCAGCAATATCTCCTGATTTTAGCTGATACACACACCAGTTTTTAGTCCACGAGAGGAAATACAGAAACCATAAAAGACTATACAAGTAGAGGCATTGGAAAAGCGGATGGGGTTCAAGTGGACAATTTTCTAATCTTCCTGAAGTGAACACTCTGAACAAGTTTCCCATACCATTGCACTGCAGTACTACTAGACATTTAGAATCATACGGATCAACTTCAATCAGTAGATCCTTCTGACTTTAGTATAGAAAGCATATCTGCAATGCARTACCTTGGCGTAAAAAGTTTTGACAGATTGCACGAACCGCTCTGTGGCCTCAAAAGCCCTTGTCCGAACATCCCTGCACACATCAATCTATGGTTAGGCGAAACTAATATAATTTTCTTGACTGAATACAAATGTCCAACAGGACAAGAATAAACTAGAAAAAACTGAGCCCGATACAAGGTTCCAAAAAGAAAGGCTAAACTACTTCATAGCACAAACACCTGATATAGGAAATATGCATRTGAGAGGTTGTACCCATCCCCGTCAACTGTCAGAACCACGAGATGTGGTAGAATACGAGTGGCAATTTCTGTTGCATCGTAATACTCAGCAGTTGCCATGAGAGCCATAATTCCTGCAAGAGTGGATACACAATTTCAATAAAACTTGTGCCATTTGTTTACTATCGATGGAGCTCAAATTACAGAGCGTCAACGACCTCAACTCCCAACAATGTATTCAGATGCATGTCCAGACCATCCTGTGAGGTGCTTGCTTTAGCAATTTAACTATTAAATGCCATGCAGGACATGTAAGTCCCATCCACTACACCCAAGCATTGCTTTTATCCAAATAGGGAAACTTCATAGAAGAATTGAAGTTATTTCTAGCCCCAGGATTGAGCTGGCTTTATAGATATAATGCATGTTCCAAAGTCACAAARAWTTTCAAAGTTTGACTATAAGGATAATCTTTTATCATCATGCTTAACACCTTATGYTTTTGATATCAACATCAAAAAGAATCATGAAAGTCTTATATCGTAGAAGATCTAAGTTTTATCCAAGACCAGCTATCCATATACAGGTTAAATAACAATATTTCTCTCTCCACTAGCAGAAGAAAATAACTTAGGACGACTGCAGGCCTCGAWGTATTAAAGGATTCTAAAATACCAGCAGTTCTTGCAGGAGGAAAACTATCTCGTAAAGCCCGCACAGTAAACGCATTGATTAGAACTCTCTTCCTTGTCTGCACACAGCAACACCTCCTCACTCAACATGGGTCCCAGCAATAATTCACCACATAATACCATATAGGTAGCAAGCCAAGGTGAAAAAACAGAATTACAAGACAGAAAACACTTACCGCATCATTGAGATGGCTAGCAATGTTGCCAAGCAAGATTGTAGTATTGGTGCGGATCGCTGCCTCTTCATCTACCTGAAAGCAGTTAAATTGCATTCAGCACCAACAAAATGTAACCTCTTCCGACAACGGGACAGTTCGTCAACGTAAACTTACCGAAAAAGGTTAACTCTGCGAAGCACCAACGTACCTGTAGTTTAGAGAGATGCTTCAGAAGCGAGCCGGTGATGGTGCGTTGGCTTAGCTGCAAACGAAAACAAATCGAGRCCGACGATTAGCTGGTGTATAATATGATGGTTCAACAATGAMGCCTAAGGTGTGCCAGAGTGGACTTGTTTACCCTGACTACAAAGCAACCGGRAAWAAGAAAGGATGTAGCATAGCACAGTTAAAGGGTGTAACACTCCGTTGACAATTAATATCGTAAATTACAACCAAGTTCTGCAACAGCACATAAATAGAAAATGAAAATGAAAAACACCTGTCGGCAGCTATACTAGGGGGCTTTGAACTTATGGACCCCTAAACCCTGGCTTGTTCTGCTCAATTTCACAACAAAACTAGGGAATCCAACTCTCACACAGAAGAAACAAACATCCACGAACTTACCTTTGGAGCAAGTAAAAGCATAGACTTCAAGGTGAGTTCTCGAAGGAAAGCAGATGTGTCGGCAAAGCCAGTCGCAATATGAGGGAAAATCTGCACGCAGGCAAAGAGGTATTGATGAAAGAATAAATACAATGAAAATGCAAGTACAAGATGCCTCAAAGGTCGTCAGAAATATAACAGGCCGAGTATGTTTGCGAACCTGCTCATCAACCGCTTGAGTAGATAAACCACCCCCAAAAGAGTCAATATGTTGCAGTAATCCAACCCGAATGGCTCTGTCTGTTGAAGCAAACAGCTTGACAACAGTGGGAAGAACCTGATCACAGTAGACACAAGATTTTATATAATTGAAAGGATTATAACCGGAGGCAACAAAGAGTGACGAGGTCAAATTACACAGTGAGGACAGTTACATTTACTACAATGGTTAAAGAATTCTCACCTTCACGTTGAATTCATCCTGAGGCAGCCATGAGCCTATCTTCAGTAGAGGAATTAAAGCAGGTGCAGCAGCAGAACCGAACTCCAGCGCAGACGCAAGCAAAGGTAGCAGCTGCAGAGGCATGAATGAGGCGACGATTCAATAAAGTTCACCAAAGTTTTCCATGGATATGATTGGACAAATCTAAAAACAACCCATGCTTGTATGCAAAAAAGATCAAAGAAAGAAGAATGAAACCTTTTTTGTGACAACAGGTCGAGATAGCTGCTCTGCAAGAGTAGGGAGTTTGCGGAAGAAAACGTCCTTCTCTACACTGTCCTTCAAATTCAGGACCTCCATGAATTGTATAGTCTCCACCAGCTTATTTTGGAAAAATTCTGTTTGACATCGGAGGCAAGTTTTCATCCTTTTCATAAGTTCAAACGCCCACCTAGCCACTCAACCTTTAGACGAAAAAGGATAATACCGGTGCTCATCCTAATTTGCACAGGTAAATTTAAGATCTACTGGACTTATACAGTACCTTGTGGAGCTCAGAATCCTTTCAATCAACGGAAGTATTCAGCTGAAATAAAYGGGATCAAAACTAAACTAAAMTAGTTCTCTACTGATCACATTACTAGTAAGTTAGTAGYAGAAAATACGGAACCAATTCGGCAAAATCCACTCACCACTATCCTCCAGCAGTTTAGCAGAGTTTAGTCTTCTTGCAGGAGCAGAGGCCAAGAGCTTCTGATAGTTTGGAAGCAAAGCCTGCACAACAGAACACAAACACTCCAAACTGTCACTTCCAGCCAGCTTGAATACGTGTAAGCATTATTGTACTCTGCACAATGTACAGTTGATCAAGCATAACATTGCATAAACGTCACACCCATCACCTTAGGAATTTGAGCAGTATTTCGTAAATCCTCCGTCTTCACCAGCTTGGTAGTCGAAAAAATTTCATATATAAGGCATCCTGTTGATGGCAAGACCCAATAATTACTGAGCTGACTTCATGAGTTCCACAATGCATGGACCTACCGTGGGAGCACAACTGCCTACAATTTGCATGAGAGCAAAAGATGCTGAAATATACGAGATAACTAAGATGTAAGTCCAATATGATGAAAAGTACCCACATCATTGTCCAAGGTAATTCCAACCAGTCAAAGTCCACCTTCATAAGAACAAAATCGTCAACTCACCCAAGCCCCAGGAGTCCAGTGCCCAAGGAGGAGATTTGCGTATGATAGCCCAATCACTTTTTGCCATCTCCAATGATTTRAACTGAGTTCCCACGAGCCAATCGTATTGCTGCAAAAACGTTTACCACAAATGATTCAGCTTACAACTATAACTTGTAGCTCTCATGTCTGGAATATGTTAAAAATGGAGTTATTGTTTTAACCAAGAAAATTCATGAACTCACAAGCATAGTTCCAGTAGCTGCTGGATTAGCACCATCAAACTCAGACAGCACATCCAGTCCATGGAGCCTCCAATCTAGTGTTGGAGTAACAACCACTGAGGCCAAGCAGACATTTCCATGCACCTGCAACTCAATCATGAGACCGCGTCAGACTTGAAAGCGCGAACAAAGAACACGAAAAAAGAGCCAAGAAGAAGGAAAATCCCCAGACTCGCCCAGTTTGTCCCTCAAGAAAAAGTCAAGTGACAACACGTCGTTCAATTGGAAAAAAAGACAGGGAGAACAGTAGACAACACTCCTACCAGTTTGCAATCGTTGTTGAGAAAGCTAACCGCTCTTGCAATTTGATTAAGCCCCCATGCATAATACTCCTCCCTGAGATTCTCTAACCTCAGTCCAATGCATGAACGACAGTTCAAAAAGATAAAAATGCCAAAACCACAATCATCATTGAGATATATCACCTAAAAGACCCCCAATCGTGAGCAGAATGTGCTTCCTTAGATAAACTTTGTAGCTCTAAATCTTAACTTAATCCATGCACACTTAATACATAATTGAAGTACCTTGATAATTCTACAATTCGTCAAAGCAAGGAACAGGGTTTTCAGTCAAATTTGTGTATTTCCGGAACTCTTAGACAACATCATAAACGGTATCTTCTTCATAATTCATAGGGAGGGTCTTCCTATGGAGTATTATAGGAAGATCTCCCTGTATATGAGTGAAGACGATTCAGTTCAAGATACTGTTTAAAGGTTCTTGAAACAATTTGATGTTGCTAAAAACCTTGTTAAAGAATGAACGAAGTCACAATGCGGCTGGCAACACAGCCGATGCCAAGCGTGTGGTCAAAGATTCCCTGAACAAYGTCGCGGCAAGGTTCTCTACTAYATTTCTACGCCAAAGGTTGAGAGATGCAGAACAAGAATCCGCTCAAAACTGCGATAAACCAGGCTGTCTAAAGTWGRTGACAAGTTCTAARAGTATGCTAATCCTCCATACCCCACGCTCAAAATTCTACACGGCAATGTATACTCTATTTTAGTGCATYTTTCATGTAACTTGAAATCAAAGTGTACCTCTGCGTGCCTTGCAAGTCCAGCTCCTTGATTTTCTCAGCCAGAGGCATGACCGGTTCTGTCACGAGATATATCGTTGGTTTCAACACCCCCCCGTCCATRGTTTCCGCTTCGGTGCTGTGTAAGAACACAAGCACATTGGGATGCCGCACCTGCCAAATTTAACATCCATGCTTACTAGAGTCTCACAAGAGCTGTCCTCTCATTAAGATCACCTCAGCCAAATGCAAAAACATCCGGCTACAACAACACAAGTCTTAGCACTGAATACTAGAACTTCATAGTCTCTAAAACCAACATCAATAYGTTTTCAAAAGTAACCAGAGGAAGGAGAATAGTCTTTTCAAGAAAACTAGTGGAAGTTGAAACAGGAAGTGCCCGATTCTAAGGGTAGTCTCGTCTCAATAATGGTTGGTCTCTCCCCTCTGATTCTCAACTCCGAAATTTCCTAAATTTGGAGCGTCCAAAAATTTATGAAACGACTTGCCTTGTGAAAATCTGCAAACACTTGTTCAGACCATACCCTCACTCACTAAACAAGTCCCGGTTACAGGATCAATTTACTCGGACCAAAAAGCACAACCACCAGAAAGTAGGCGGAATCTCACCACACGGAGACGCTTCGCTCCATTTCGAGCAGCAGCCAATCTAGCGTCCTGAGCATTGCTCCCAGTGTAGGAAAAGATGGAAACAGGGGAGTTATCATCCTGCACGAACCACAAATGAAGCTCAGAAACGTAATGTATACCGACAAAAGGCCAACCCTAGATACTACAGTAAAGCAATCCAACTACAGTCACGAAGAACAGTCCAATAATCAGGTATTGGACTCCGTTTTCCGGTTTTTATCTGTTCATTTTCAACATCCAGAGCTCCAACCTCTCAAAAGTAATTGAATAAAAGAAAAGAAAACGTAGGAAAAGGCTCAAATTGACACTGAGCTAAAAATCAAGCACGCCGTTCCTCGTAACTATGGATCCAACTCCCCTGCGCTCCAGCACACCACCACAAACCTCTCACCTTCGAAGTGCCCCGGCAGTGTGTCCATCCGCCCCACGCAGTCGAGTAAGGCTCCCCGATGTTGTAAGGCAAATCCTTAATCCCGCCCCCGGAGCCGACCACGCCTTTCAGAAACTTCAGCATGGTTTGCGCTGATCTGGATCTCGACCCTGAAGGTTCGATCTACGAAGCGTCCTCGGGCTTCATATTCGATTTTCTTCTACCTCGTCAGAAGCACCAAACCCTAATCCCTGCTCGGATTCGATCCAGAACCTCAAAAGCTGAAACTTAAAACTCACATCCGATATGGCTGCGAGTTGGATCTGCAACAGGAATCTCGAATGGCGGGGGTGGGCGTGGCGATCCAGTAGAGGGTGGATGCGCTGCGGGAGCTTCTCCGAAGAAGAAGCTCCAGGCTTCCTCACGACAACAGTTCGACGGTGACAGAGAACTGTTTCGGTGAGAAGCTTTAGTGCAAAAAGCACGTTACTCTGTAGGAGGAAATCCTAGGGGGAACATTTCGAACTTGAGGGTACATTCACAACAAGGTGAAAAAATGTAAAGGTCGGACATAGATAACAATATAACTTTCCAGGTCCAACCCTTGAAAGGCTTTTGGGGTTTCTCTATTACAACCTTTATTTAGTCTTATAACTCTTCAATTGTGATTTAATATATGAATTGTGATACATTGTAATTTACATACTATCATGATCATTAATCCCTACAGTCCTATTATTCCTACAGGGGACAAAATGGATTTTGGGCAGGTTCCTATGAGCTCAATTTTTGGCGAAAGTTTTTGAAAATTTGTCATGACATAGATAAATTTATCAGCTTTTTTGAAATATAATTTCTATTTCAATTGGTGCCCAGGAGCAAAAGTTATGTCACAATAACCTCAAAATGAGGGAGAGCGGGCAGCGAAAAAAATCCACAAAACAATGAAAAAAAGAATTAATATTTTTTTCCTCATAGATTTATTTGTGCTTTTGTCTAAATGTGAAGCTTTGATTCATTCCATTTGGATTAGTGATGTGAAAGTTATGGAGCTTCTTATTTTGCGGGCAATTAGAGCATCTTCATGAAAAAAACTTTTTCTTCCACTTTGAATGCTAATATCTTTCAATCTTTACGGTCAAATATCACAAAAAATTTACAGCATGATCTGAGACAAGTGTAGTACAAGATCCTACAGTCAAATTCTAAAATTTTTTTTTTTTTTTTTTCTTTTAGTGACTGCGACAATTTTGGCAGTTTTGAGTGGTTTTTGACAAAAAATGGCCTTGGGACTTTAGGGGTTAATTTCCTTTGTATTGAAATATATTTAGCTAAGTTTTTTTTTATTAAATATCACTATATTCATAATATACTATACGGCCACAAAGGGCGTTTAGCCCCTTCTAGGGTTAATCTTAAAAATGTTGTAGAGGACTCACTAGTAGAAAACGCAGAAATTTTAACAGAATTTTGTTGATTTGGTCGCATTGTACCGGTCACTGTTTTGTTGATTTAAACAAAAATCTCTTAGTTTTAACAAATTTTTGTTTAAATCAACAAAACACTGACCGGTACAATCCGACTAAATCAACAGGATTCTGTTAAAATTTTTGCGTTTTCTACTAGTGACTAAAATTATCCAATAAATGACTTCCATAGAAACAAAAAATAAACCTATTCATCTTTTTTCTATTCACCTAACCATCTTTTAGATTGACTACCTTGATAATGGGTCTTTTTTTTTTATTGATAGGAGTCTAAAATATTATCATATTCTGTTAGGATCAAAATTCCATATCAAAAAGTTAATCTAAGTTAAGAAAAGTAATTCTAAAAGATTTTAAAATTAAAATTAATCATTTTTTTTCTTTAGTTATACCAAAAACAAATTTCTTAGATCCACCAAGTAAGGTACATTTGCAAAGAAAAATAATTTTCTTATAGTTTAGAGTTCATTCAATCAAGGAGGGAAAATTTAACATTCAAGAGGAGAGCTAGGAATAAATTAGACATTGTCTTCCCTATGAGGATTATACACTTGAACTATTTCCTTCTGACGTCTAATTAGAAGTTGAAGGTTACAATTGATTGGGTGCAAACTATATCAAAAGTTGAAAATATAGTGTCAAGTATCAATTTAGTGTCAAGTATTGCATTGGATTAGAATGAAGTTTCAACCTTTGGTGCCAACATTTGAGTTGCATTTGAAATTGTAACCCATTACTTGCATGCTTAGGAATTCAAAGAAAAAGTTCAAAAATTTTGATTTTGAATTATGCCATCTACAATTGGTAGTTCTGAACTTTTCCTATTTCAAAACACATTTTGATCTTTTAGAGTTTGATCCCTTGTTGCCTAAGAGTAGCCATGTACAATCATTCTAAAATTTTAGGCTCATTTTGGTGTGGGCAATTAAATTCTTTTGACTATTCTAAATTTTTTTTAACAATATTGAAGGTTAATAATTGAAAGCTTTTATTTTTCATTGAATTAAATATTTGATTTTTGAAAGGGCTTMAAAGGCATGCATGTACCAATAGTATCAAGGAGTAAAGCTTACATATTTTTCTTGATTTCCTAGCTTTTTGCAAAGCGTGCCAATTTCACTTGAATTGAGATCTACAAAATTGACTTATTCATTTGCTTTGAAAATGGTCCCAACACAAAGAATAATGTGTTTTTCATGATTTTCACTATTGAAATGTTGAACATTCGATTCATAAATGCAATTACTTCAAAAACTCAAGATAGAAATAAAAAATCTTTTTATTCACATGGGATTGGAATTTGAAACTATTCTCATTTAAAGCACATTAAAAATAAAATAAAACAAACATTAATAGTCACTATCTCAACATTGAATAACTGCATATCCTTTGAACACTTCTTTAGCAATATACCAAAAAAATATAGCGTTTTCTTCAAAATTTGTTGCTTCAACAAACTTGTACGGAGTACAATTTTGCTAGGTCATCGAACAACTATATTGAAACTGCCACTACTTTTCTTTACTTTGGAATGAAACTATGTAGGATTATATTAATTTTTTTTTTTTTTTTTATCAAAAATCTAGATTCTATGTGATTTTTTAAACTTTTCTTGGCTTCCAATGATAATACTCTCAAGTTCTAACCCACTCCCGTGCATTTAAAAAAAAAAATTCAGCTTGATAGGTTTGGAGTGCAGATGCTTTTCCAGTCATCACTGCGGCCRTCAATTACTCCAATATACAAAGTTAACGACTCCGAAAAGATAGCTTCGAAAAAGTTAAAGAGCCACTCGTAAAGCGCCACCAAGTACACATGTGCGTAACCTCCCCTGAACAAACTCTAGCCACATCGAACTAGCCACTAAAAGCGTCCCCATCATTACCCCCAATCGACGAAAATCATCCCCATAATCCATCCATTCCCCCACCTCTAATCGAACAGAATTATCCGTGCACTCGGTTGACCATTCTCGAGTACTTTGCGCGAGCGCCAGACTCGCTACACCGAGTWCGTCCCTCCACTCTTTCCGAAATTGTCGGCGCTGGCACGAATATGACGCAGCTCAAGCACCTCCCGTACTGCGATTGAGTTGAAGTTCACGAAGCTTACTGGAGATTCCCGAGTTTCTCTTGGAATTTCGCGAAAATTTGGTCCGTGTTTCACGGATTTTGGTTCAGATTCGTGAAAGTTTGGTCGGGGTTTCACGAAGCTTGATGATACGGAAGCGCAGTGGAGATTTCGGCATGGGAAAGCTCAGGTGATTGTTGAGGATGGAGGAGGAGGCCGCKGATGTTACCCGAGCTCCTTCGATAGGGGCGACGTCGGACTTGGATGCGTCGTGGAGATGGAAGCGGCACCGCAAGAAGTGGCACCAGAAAGCGTCCGCTTGTTTTCGCTACGGGCCGTTCCGAGTGCTGGTCGTGGTGTTGGGATGGCTCCTGGCGTGCGGCGTGGGCGCCTTGTTGTGGCGCGATGCGCTGAAGTTCATGGAGAATGAGTTTTTGCTCAAGTGCGAGAACCGCAAAGAGGTACGGTAGAAAGAACGTTTGTCTGTCCCGTCAATTCTTTATTATACTTTTAAATAGGGATCTCTATTTTTTGTTTTGTTTTTTCAGTTCAAATTTCTGTGGGCTTGGAGTAATCCAAATCGTGTGAGGATTACGACTTCGGATTCAGAGAAAAYCGCAGTYGGCATACTTGTATTAAGGTTTTCGCACTTGCATGCACGAGCACCAGAGGTTGTTTAGAAGCTTWWTTAGAATCCATTGCGTTAGACCAGGAACACATGCAAATTCTTCGTTTTTATTCAAGATTCTTGCATATTTTACGTGCGATTGTAATGTTCCATCTGCACTTGGTGTGAGGAATGGTAAAAGGCAGGTTGTTAGAAATGAATTTAGGTGCACCTGTGGACTAGATTTTGTTTGCCACGACCACGCCTAGCGCCACATACAAATGGACCTTAATCTTGCATAATCTCACAGTAGAGACCTATACGATACGCTGTGGGCTGA
The DNA here is from genome assembly GCA_006891605.1 of Pleurozium schreberi. NCBI lineage: Eukaryota > Viridiplantae > Streptophyta > Bryopsida > Hypnales > Hylocomiaceae > Pleurozium > Pleurozium schreberi. The sequence continues at coordinate 41,311 of VACF01000461.1, read as the reverse complement.
ATTTGACTTGTTCAAACCCCTTTGTCCACGGAAATGGTGCGAATTCACTGTGAGGTCATCGTGGGTTTAGCACAGGGGATGGTAAGGATCCTCCCTGTGCAAGTTTCTCATACAAATTAGGGCCATGTACAATTCCTAGGTGTTGAAGTCGCAAGTGGAGAACAACCTGAACGCTTCATTCGTCATAGTGGGGCTCATAGCGAGCGTCCCGACGCTGAGTGAAGACCAGTGGCTGACTTACACAAAGCGAACGCTGTTCCTGCGCTCGTCGGTGCGAACCCTGGTGTACAACCAACGCGTGCTGGAAAGTGAGCGCAAGGCTTTTGAACAGAAATGGAACAGCAGTATCCTCTTCCTCACGCCGGACCACCAATTCATCTACCGACCTGACAACGACACGGAGTATTCGCCCGTGATCTTCCAGACGGACGATGCGGATTATCGGTTCGTGGATGCGGGAGCATATCCTTTCTACCGAAGCGTCATCTATGCTGCGCGCGACACCGGCCTCTTCACTCTCTCCCCTGTCGTCGCCAAGCCGACGTCGTGGCAGATTAGCGCTTACCTTGCGTACTATGGCCCCGGCAAGGATTACACCTCCTTCGCTGGCGTCGAGGAGCGACGACAGGCCTGCCGCGGCTATGTCGGCACTGTCATGAACGTCACTGATGTCTTCCAAGACGTTCTCCAGAGGTCCGTTTAGGGTTGCTCTGTGCATTTTTCTGTGCGTGTTTCGTATTCATTTTTCTGCTTTGTTCATTACGTTCTTGGGTTGCTGTGGKCTTGCATCCTTTMTACTGTCGCTATTTAGAAACATAAGGTAGGTTTGGCAAGTTTAGAACCATGTGGCAGATTGGGCAACTTTTGAAACGTATGGCTGGATTATAAAACTGGATCGTTGTAACCTGGATCACTCATAATGACTCACGAGTCAAGAMGTTTGCTTTCTGATTTTTGAACTCAGCTTATTATAGGGAATGCATCRAAGAAAGTAAATGTGYGGAGATCTCTGAATCTTGGATACCATGATTCTCYCTTCAAGAGAAGATGTTGGGCCTGAGGTGTGAGGAGCTGATTTCAAAAATGTYGTGTTAGTTTGTGATGTTGTTGTTCTCTGATTATGCAGGTTTACCGATGTGGACGACATGGACGTGGTTGCCGTCTTCATCGTAGACCCTAAATCAGGGCTCTACCCGACATATAATTGCTCYCCTACGGCGTCCAGTTGCTTCGTGGCTCTGTTTGATCCCGCCCATCGGGCTTCGGAGATTAGCAAAGCGGCGGTGATGTGGGAGTATGGCACGCAGCAATTCGAAGTGMGATGCCTTCCCAGGCATAATTTGAAGCTGTTGGCGCTGCGAACCGTGATCGCATGGCCGCTGCTCATGTCCGTGGTGGTCATCTTCTTCTCCATCATCGTCTACCTGGTGCTTAAGCGAATGCAAGCGATTGAGAAGGACGTGAATATCATGGAGAAGATGAATGAGGCCCTTAAGATCGCCAAGTTGGCTGCCGAAGCTGCGGATAAGGCCAAGTCCAATTTCCTTGCGACAGTCTCTCATGAAATCAGGTCGATGCTCATGGCAAACCKCCGGTGGAGGTTGCATWATGGTGGATTTGCATCCATTTTKCTCGTTCTGTTTTGCTTCATTACCAGTGCAGAATACCTTCATCTTAAGTCATGTTAAAGCTTTTAGCTTACTGGAATTAATTACAGAATGRCCGTGTTGCCCAAGTTCTGTAGTCAGAAGATTGGTGCTTACTCCCCTAACTTGCAACCATTATACATTCGTGTCCATCATTTAACTTCACTCTCTGATTTTGCACAAGTTAACTAACTGTAGCTGTACCAATGGTTTGATTGCTAAATCTGCTCGCACCAACAAGTAGTAGCACTACAGCCAAATTTGAAAGCTTGTTAACTTTGCAAGTGCAGGCATTCGCTCACTTTAGGCTCAGCTTCAACCAGCTAATAGCCTTTAACAGCCTGGTTTGCTGATTGGCGGTACTTGCTTGGTGCGGATGGGACCTTTGTGGTTTTGCCAAATGTTTATTYTCCATTTAGTATACAACTAAGCAGATCTTTCTGTGTKTGTGTGTGTGATGCAGGACTCCGATGAATGGAGTAATTGGTAAGTTGTATCCTGTTCTCCGTTCTACGCTCTAGAATGCCTTGCCTTGTTTCATCACAACATTTTTTCTGTTTTCAGTACTAAGAGCTGAATTCAAGCGTATCCGTTGAGTCCAGTATCACGATACCAATTTCTTGACCCCGTTTTGCGAGTAGTTTTTGGATCATGGTGCTATTTTCATTTTGTGAAGGCTCCCTGTCTGTTATTGAGGGTTGAGCATTTCTTTGCGAGAAAGGTATATTTGGTGGAGAATTATTCTAAATCTTCCATCACTTTTAGGGCAACGTCGCAGTGACATGGATATACTGACTTTCACGTTTTCTTAATTTTATTTGCTCAGGGATGACCAATTTGCTCATGGGAACAGAGTTGTCGCCCCAGCAGCTTGAATATGTAAAGGTTGCACAGACAAGTGGCAACTCTCTYATGTATGTTCCTATGCTCTGCAACTTTTTGTTGCTAAAATTCTCAGTCATTTTCTCATGGTTGCTTCTTKAGGATGAATATATCAATGYACTCATCGGCTGTGGCGTTTCCTACCACGTGTTGCTTCATTTGGTTAGAAAATAGCCAGACCTCGTTTTGCGTTCTGTTACGATGAACTGGAACCTTAAGTTTGGGTGGAATGAGGAAGATCAGTAGTTTCATATTGGAACAGATGACCGTTCATAGTGCTTTGGATCGGCCGGTTACAACGAAATAACTAAATTCACTAAATCTATGCAATTATCTAGGCCTTTGATGGGCCATCTATCCTTGATTTTTGTCTTTTGTAGATCGTATATCAATTCAATGGTCAAATATTTGATTTTCATTCTGTTTTTTATGTGTTAAGGAGGATTTTTGTATTATACTAGTCAGTTTGTAGACGATGATGTGGTCTAAAATTACTTAAATTTGAGTTAGTAGCTGTATCACGAGTGAGGTGTGAACTATTTTTTCTTCTGCATATTTGCTGCATCGTTGACGTGTGCTTGATGTGATGGCAGTGCTCTCATTAACGATGTCTTGGACCTGTCCAAGATTGAGGCAGGCAGAATGGAACTCGAGTCGGTTCCTTACAATATCCGGAAAGAGGTGGACAATGTTTTTTATCTCTTCGATGACAAAGCGCAAGAAAAATCGATTGAGATGTCTATGCTTGTGCATGACACAGTGCCAGCCTGTATAGTTGGAGACCCTGGAAGATTCCGTCAGGTACTTGTCTTCACTTTGCGTGGAAAACTAGCACTATTTAACTCTACTAATGTTTGGGGTTAAGGGTTTAGGCGGAGTTTGATAATTTGAGAGGTTCAAAAACATTTTGCTAGTTYTGAGCGACCATGGTTTATTCTCAGGACAGATTATCTTTTAGGCAAGGAATATTTGTGTGAATCTCACATACAATTGATTTTTGTGCAGATTCTTGGCAACCTTATAGGCAACGCCTTGAAGGTACGTTGCTTCTCTCTTTGTTTTTGTACAGCGTAATTACAGGAGATATTAAGAGGAAACATGTGAGTCCACTAGTTGGCACATCAAATATCGAGATTGAGGTTTGAGGTTATTATTTCGATAACTCCTTAACCCTCAAGTGCTCGAGGGGRCAAAAATTGGTGCTTCCAAATCTTTAGGAGTTGAAATAAACTATTTATGAAGGTTTAAGGTAGCAACTGAAACAATATAAAGAAGAGACCGTGCCCTGCATTTTTGAATGATAGAAATATGTTTGGAAGTTWAATTGACAATTGATTTCCACAGTGGTCAGATTTTTATCTCAGAAACTTTAACGTTAAGAGACGGATAGTCAGCATTTTGCGTGGTTTCTCTCGGTTCATTCTAACTTTCTCCCTATCGTTTTCTTTCCATCAGTTCACGAAGGAGGGCAGAATTCTTGTTTGTGTTCGTATTATGGACCCCAATCAAGATACCGACTTAGACTTTACGTCTATCAATATTGACCTMAAGGATGCGGCTCCTGGAGACGTACAGCCTTCGCAGGTGCTTCCTAAAGAGACTGTTTCRCAAGAGGAAGGATTTGATGGGTCGAGCTTGAGTAGAGGAAATACTGCTCCCCGATTGAGTATTCAATCAGGAAGTGAGTTGAATAATAAGGAAACGGTTGAGTTCTGGAGGAAATGGAAATTGAAGACTAAATCGGGCAGGGACTGCATGGCTCCTGATCATTTCATCATCATTGCTTCCGTGGAAGATACAGGTGAAGCCCTCCATTATTTGAACATTGTTGTCTGATCGCCCCCATTTTTTATTCTCTTCTTTTTCTATTTCTCTTTCTATTTTTTTCTTTTTTTTTCTTCGATCTTTTTTTATTTTTTATCATGTTGTATTTAGCTACTAATCTTTYTTTGCTTTTCTCTCAGTTTCTAATGGCATTGATGTTCAGGCAATGGCATTCCCAACGATCTGGAGCATCGTTTGTTTCTACCTTTTTCTCAAGCCGATAGCAACACCCCAAGAGAATACGGGGGCACTGGCATCGGCTTGTCTATATGTCAGGTGAGTTTACGTTCTCAAATACATTCTTGAGTAGCAGGGGCATACTGCTCTTGAGAATGTGCCAAGGAGCAAAGTCATGCCAAGTTATTTGGAGCAAAGTCATGCCAATCAGGACAAACATATGAAGACAATACCTCATTGGTTGCGTAGCTTTGACTTGTTTAAATTGYTCAGATTCGCAATACAAGGTGTCGGGGATTTCTTTCCATGTGTCAAGCATTCCTTTTCAGGCTAGTTCAGAAAGCGCTTAACAAGGGTTTGTAGAATGTTATGTCATATTATACAGTTTTCTTTGTGAKTACACTTTTCAATTCTCACATCTCGGAGCAGGTTATTGATTGTTGAATTTTTTTCTAGCTTTTTCTTGTGGTTCTTGTTTTTTGGTTTTTGCCTGTTTCACTATCTTTTGGTTTTCATTGACGTCACAKATTTTTCAGTGTATGCTGATTGATGAGCGCTGGCACTCACTTTGCAGAAACTGATAAAACTGATGAACGGCAATCTCTCTGTGAGGAGCAAACCAGGAGAAGGAAGTGTCATAGAATTCACACTTCCAGTGGGCTTAGCCTGCGATTCTGTGGGGTGCAAGCCAAGTTGCACACCACTTCTAATGGAAGACAAGGCACTGAAGGGAAAGCGTGTTGCTCTGGTGGACACCGATCTTGTTCGACAGGTAATGTGGTTTTGACATTACCATCTCAATTAGCCTCAGCATGTGATCAAAGGTTGTTCTGACTCCATAACATTCTAGAGGAATGTCGAATGCCAATCCTTTTTGTTGTGGCTTCACTGTAGTTGGCTGTAACTACACTTGCCTATAATAATTGGTTGACTAGCATTGGACACCCTGTTTTTCCTTGATTTAGTCCTTGGGCCCAAGGTGCTTGCAACTCCTGTCAAATGTTCCATGGTTGCAATCATTTCTGTGTATGGAGTAATCTTCATGAAATTGGAGGCGACTGATTTTCTACTCAATTTCGTGTTGCAGGAAGTAACAGCCAGCTACTTGCGGTGTTTGGGTATGCATGTTGAGCTGACCGGAGATGTGCAATTCACCCTGAAGCTTCTATCTAGGTAATGGCGGTGAAATCTTTCACTGTAGATTTTTCAAAGTTGATAACTTGACTGTCACTGACGTGCATTTTCTGTTTGAAGGACTGGAGGACCTGTAATAAATGCTGTTTTGGTCGATTTGAAAGGATTACCGAGCCTATCAACTACGGAGTTGGTCACCGCAATACGGAATACACCGAGCCTGAAAGCCTTGCCTGTGCTGGCTCTGCCCTATCCGGGTCTGCCCGCCTCAGCTGAGAAGGATTTAAAAGATTCTGGAGTCTCCTTTATAAGCAAGCCACTCCGATATTCCACACTAGCTTCTGTGTTGCAAGAGGCGATTGGTTTGTCACGTAAAGCACCCCCGAAGAAGAAAGCTATAGACACCGTCAAGCTGCTGACCGGCAAGCGGTGCCTTGTGGTAAATCTTCTTCATTTGAACCCCTATACCTGATCTAAAACTCGGAAGTCCACTTTGGTSAATCACATTAACGTCCAAAACATGTTAATTTAGTTCAATAACAAATGGCCTGATTTCTTCTTTCTATTGATAAATTTTTTGCKATCWCCCTTGAAGCTTTCTACATTATTTSTTCCAACYTGTATTGATAYTGAAGTGGCCACTTYTGACCATATAGACACTCAGGGTTTATCTTTCAAACCCATTGTACACTATGCGTCATAATTGCAGTCCACATCGAGAAGGTCACATTACCATTAAACATAAGCGCTTCTATATTGTCAATTTCTCTATTGCGATGTGCAGAATTTAGCAGAAACTGGGCAATGTTTGCTAAAGGTCACCATCATTTTAATTACCAGCTCTCTGATGTGCACTACATTGTAGGTGGATGACAATATGGTGAACCAAAGAGTGGCAACGTCAATGCTGAAAAGATACGGTGCAATCGTTTCAAGTGTGAATAGCGGCACTAAAGCCGTCGATGCTGTCCAAAACCAGAAAGAAGATGCCAAATGGGATCTTATATTGATGGATATCCAGATGCCTGAGGTACACTCGAATTTCTTGAAAGTCTTGCCCGTTTTTAAAGTTATTATTAGTTCCTAAATTGACTATTAGTGCACTTTTCTGTTTTTAGTTTAGTTCACTCAGGGGAAGCATGATCCTGATTTGTGCAATGGTGGAGGTCTGTTGATTGAACGGAGCACTGTTGACAATTCATGATTTTGATGGTTGTTTTGAAACGAGAGCTGACACACCTTTTTGCTTTGCTTTGACAGCCTCTGGACCAGAAGCTGTTGCAGTCACTATTGGAGCGTTTTGTTGAGAAGGAGATGGTGAATGCCCCACAAATGACTGAAACTCCTGAGCATTCTGTCTGTTAGTAAACGCACAWTTTTTTTTCCCATGTAGGTTTTCTGGGTTTGAAGGGAGGTTTAGTGAGCAGTTGAAACGTGACTTTCGTAAACAGGCTCTAAGAGCTTTTTTGCCGTATTCACTACACTGATTTATCCTGTTAGTGTGCGACAGTAGTTTACCAAAGTCACTTACTCGCTTAAATGAGTGCGGGCTGTTCCTGTATTTTACTAATTTCCACCGAAAGGATTTTTTTTAGTGACACTAATTTTGGAGTAGCCCTCACTTGCAGAATAAACCAGTGTAGTACCTAGTTATCCGAGATGATTGATTCCATACTTCGGATTGGTAGGAGACTCATTTACTAGTGCTCGTCTTCCTCCTTGGTAACCTTCTTTGGAAGCTRTTCTCGCCATCAGCAACCTTGGTAGACTTCTGAATTGTCGTCRGAGTCCATTGCCACTATCACGTCCTTGTGGTTCTGAACTAAATGAAATAACTTCATGGGAAATTGTCAGAGATTTGTCTGATACTTCAACAGCAAAATTTCTTAACTTCAAGAAAAAGTTTCATCAGTAATAGATTAGGTCACGTGCAAGTAGAGTTTGGTTATTAGAARTAACGATACTGTACTGTAGTGAGAAGGAATATTCACTCTCAGAAGAGGTTCAGTTAGTTGYACTGTACAGTATTAGAGCTCATCTGTTGGATCCTGTCATCCTGTTCAACCAAAGGTCTCAGAAACTAAAACCCATTTGTTAGAGAACAAGATTATGAAATTAAAGCTTATCATCCTTAGTATCAGCATTTAAGTGATATTCCACGTGGATTCCGAATTGAATTGGCAAGTCACATGCATCAATCGGAGTGTGGCATGCAACATGGATGAGTGGCAAATTGGAAGTATTTGCTTTATTAGGTAGAATGCCATCTGCTGTAGGTTATTAACCAACTTCAAGTATAGAAATGGGTACTTTACAAGAAAGAATAACTTTAACAAAAGAAGGTTCTATTACTTCAATTCAAGCAGTTTATGTACCTGGTTACCATCCGCTTCTTGAAGTGAATAAAGATGTTTTGAATTGACGTAGTACCTGGATGGAGCCGCGGTTGCATACCATTTATATTCCATATAATTATATTTTCAATGTTTTTATCTTCAAGAAGTAAATTACATCCCTTAACTTTCGGCTCTTCATTTAAGTCCACCAAACTTAAAGATGAAATACCCAAGAGACCATTTTCTGGTCGTACCAATGTTCGTGAAAATGATTTAGCCAACTTAGTTAGCATGCACTTGAACAGAATTACTGCGACCAGTATCATTGCTCATCTCCGCCATGTAACTCCTATTAAATTGGAAANTTAACCAACTTCAAGTATAGAAATGGGTACTTTACAAGAAAGAATAACTTTAACAAAAGAAGGTTCTATTACTTCAATTCAAGCAGTTTATGTACCTGGTTACCATCCGCTTCTTGAAGTGAATAAAGATGTTTTGAATTGACGTAGTACCTGGATGGAGCCGCGGTTGCATACCATTTATATTCCATATAATTATATTTTCAATGTTTTTATCTTCAAGAAGTAAATTACATCCCTTAACTTTCGGCTCTTCATTTAAGTCCACCAAACTTAAAGATGAAATACCCAAGAGACCATTTTCTGGTCGTACCAATGTTCGTGAAAATGATTTAGCCAACTTAGTTAGCATGCACTTGAACAGAATTACTGCGACCAGTATCATTGCTCATCTCCGCCATGTAACTCCTATTAAATTGGAAACTGTTATCACAAAATTTCGGAAGATATCGATTGAAGATTAAAGTGAGAGAACCAAGATGTGCAAGTATTCTGATTCTGCAACAAAATCGAGTTACTGCTCAATGAAAAGAAACACAAATGCAACATGTTGCATCACTTACATGAATTCCAGAGAACGTCATGAAGTAATGACTCTTCTATTGCTTCCTCTCTCTACTGAATTGAAGGACATCGAAGCATTCCAAATCTGGAAGAAAAGAATACTGTAGGCGAACTCMAAAGGATTTGGCCTACTTCAGTGGGATATTGTTTTCTGTTTGTGAAGACAKAATCGTGCTTCACCACCTATRAATTCAACAAATTGACAATCGAAAATGCATTTTGACTTTTTTATGCATGGCTTCATATCTCTTCCTAGAACGACACTGACATGAATGTTCAATGAGTAGCACATTCAAACACYGGCAAAATTACTTGATATTCGCCCCCTCGGAGACTCCTTGAGCTACACCACCGTGAGCTTGGGGCGCTGGTTTGGTAGCCGAAGTCGCAGAAGGAGCTTCATCTACTCTGTCTTTTCCAGGTACGGTAGGAGGCTTGGATCCTCCTCTGCTGGCCGCATTCATTTTTTCACCAGCAGAACCAAGCAGGCCATGGGAAGAAGCATACCAGGTAAGACCTGCAACGAGCCATGAAATAATCGAATCGATCAATTGCTTGCCGCCGGATTCCTGCTCACTAAAGAAATCAAAATCGAACTCCGGAATCCCTCTTCTGACAAAAGAAAACACTCACAAGAAATATCACGAGAACATTTAGAAAGAAGTACGTAAGCCACAAAGGAGCAGAGCAATACCAGCAGCAACCATGCCTCCCACGAAAACATATCGCAGTGAAGTTCTTGAAAACCCGGGAAACTTAGTCCCTCCACGCCCCTCGAGTCCGATTCTGCTCTGGTTCGAGGTTTGAGTTTGATCCATTTTGTCGAACTTTCTCACTTCACATTCATTTGCACATGRAGATTAYAAGAATTAACATTAATTAGGAKCTTATATAGAAGCATAGAACTCCACAACCCTCTGATGATTCTTTTGCGCAAGAAGATTAATCAGATAAATATCGTGAAATCTCTTCGACTACATGCAATTCTCAACAGCACATAAAAATGAAGTACCTCACACACCACAAGTTCTTTTGGCTTTTTATTCTAAGTCACATSAAAACTTCAATTTCATATTGCACAACAACAATACCTCAAACCATCCAATTGCTTAAAGTACCTTACACTGCCCGCACCTTTGGACGCACTTCAAAAGTCTGTGTTCCAATAAACCGTCCTCCAATTCTTGCGCAACTGCCAATTAGCTGGCCAAGAAACACTCAAGAATCGTAAGCTTCATGTCCAAAACATACAAAAGACAAATACAAACCAAAAACAAGATCGAGTACCATCATAGTACCCCGGAACCGGAGAGAAATTACCAAGAATACGAAGACAAGAATCAAGACTACAGTCAGTCAGTCACTAGTACAGCATCAAGAATTGAAATTCAATACATTCTAGCTCGCAAGGACTCACTATCAGGAAACATTCAACGCTCAAACTCAAATTTAAAAAACGAAGACATGCAGAGATCCAATTCTAATCAGCAGCAGCAGATTCGCAAGAAGARATCTATCCCGAAAAATGTAGCAAATGCACGCTCACCCTAGCTAATAACCGGGAATACACAACATGCAGCCTGAAACGGAAAACACAAGAAGAAAGTTAGAGCGATACCTCAGTAGCACTATGCGAGAAACAAAATAGTGGCAAGCTTTTGTAGCAATGAGGCGGGCTAATGCATATAGCATGGACGAGAGGAACACAGCATGGCGAGCTCAATGAAGACGATGATGGTGATTGGTGCGTTTGCAGTATTGCCACGTGGAGGGGTCGATAGAGCTTGGCTGGCATAGCACATGAGGGACCACGTTAGACGGACGGACGGATGGTCTCGTTCATCCAAAGCCTCGGAAATCATCTCGATTGCACTTTCGGTACCTCTTCGTTAGTTCCAGAATGGAGGCACCGAACGCGCTCCGGGCTCATCGGTAGAGCTCTCCACTACGCTTAGCTTTGCTTTACACGTTTCGACGGCCACTGCGCGTTACTTCTACCGCGTCTTGATTCTGGATCTCTTTGCATATAACTTATGTGAGTGCTGTGCCCGTTTCACAGCATTATTCCGTTTCTAGTGTATTTTAAAGCTCTTCCTTGTTCTAGTGATTTTTTTTCTTCTCGCAATTTGGTACAGTGCAGTGGGCGCTAGAATTTCTGTTTGGTTTGTGAGTTTGTTAGAGAAGCACGGGTTCGTGTGTGTGCGTGTGTGTGATTTTTAGGTCATTTAAGGATGACGGGTGGGAAAGCGCAGCAATCGTATGGCCAGCCTCAAGGGGGATATGGCCAACCGCCGGCGGGCTATGGGCAGCAGCCTCAAGGGGGTTACGGCGCGGCGCCTACTGCCTATGGACAGAGCGCTCCTCCCGCATATGGCTCCCAACCTGGTGGCGCCAGTCCCTATGGTCCAGTTTCGACGGGTTATGGACAGACGCAAACTGGCTATGGACAGACGCAAACTGGCTATGGAGCGCCACCTGCGTCAGGGGGGTATGGGACGCAGAGTTCGTTGCCGTCGGGTTATGGAGCTCCTCCTCAATATGGTGGATATGGAGCTCCTCCCGCTCAGGCAGGGTACGGAGGGGGCTATGGCCAGCAGTCGCAGCAGTATCCACCGTATCCATCTGCTAGCGGTGCAGGGTTTCCCCCCGGAACGGACCCGTCTGTTATAAGCATGTTTCAGCAAGCGGACGTGGATCGCAGTGGGACAATTGACGCCTACGAGCTAGGGCGAGTGCTGTCCCAAGGGCGACCTCCGTTTTCTCCCCGCACGCTTCGTCTTATGCTCCACCTCTTTGCTGACAATAGGAACGACACTACCAGGATTGGTCCTGTAGGGTTCGCAAAGCTCTGGAAAGAAATTCAGCAGTGGCAGAAGAAGTTCCATGAATTCGATAGGGATAACAGTGGCTCCATCGAAGTGTCGGAGCTGCATGCGGCGTTGATGAGCTTTAATTTCAACATTCCGCAACCGATTTTGCAGATGCTGGTCTCTAAATACGATGTTACCGGCGGGAGCAGGAGCATTGGTTACGATAATTTTGTGGAGTGTGGATTCATTGTTAAAGGATTGACGGAGAAGTTTAGGGATCAGGATAAAGCTCTGTCCGGAAACGCCACATTTGACTACACATCTTTCATGCTGTTGGTGATCCCATTTGTCGCTGCGTGAGAAGAAGTGCTGGTTTGCACATATCGGTATGAAGAAGTGTCTAATCTTCGTCATTGCAGAATCTGACATGACGCATGTAGAGGCCCTGCCAAACTCTACAAAGTGCTTTTCCATGTGTCCCCCTGCCGCTGTTTGGGTGACTATTGCAGAGCCTAGAGCAGAGTTTTGTTTTGGGATCAAACACAGACAAGCCCTTACCCCAGAGTTTWGACCCTTCCGTAAGTGTTGATAGTTGTGAATGGGCTAATTTAGGTAGCTGACTTCAGAAGTCTGAATCGTAACGTAGGCACTCTTAGTTCTGCAATTCTGTGGATAGTGGATTTTTTTTTCTGGTCATGTACTTGTAAATGAAATAAGGCAATCTATTCATTGAGGCAACTCGATGTCTTTGAATAGTGTACTGACATTTTACCATACGCTAGTCAACATGTTTCTAAACCTTGAAATTCATGTGGTATYGTGCCTGTCAGGCTTGAAATTGAAACAATCTATCACCTTACTGAAAGTTTCAGTTCTCTTGCGCTGTTGCATTCGATGCCAAATCTGCAGACACCAATGTACATCATTCGTCGCAGCATGCACAGTTCATACACCCACCGTCAAATGAAATCAGTTAACAGAACCCTTTTGGCCACATTGAACACATTTCAATTCTTTTACTAGATTGCATTTGAATTCTTGTTCAACTTAGTGCCGCTTTGGAATGACAACAATTTATAGTTGCATACAATCCAGTTGGCTCTTACCCCAAAGCTGAGTACTGATCCCACCTTGCAACTCTGAGTCCGACAAGGAACAAAGGGTTTCTCCASCTCAATGGTTACTGAAGTGTGATTGATCCTAACTTTTGCCATAAGTTTCTTTTTGTTCGAAGTTGAACACTTTACCAATGATTTCAATCCAATTACATGCAAGCGTCCAAAATTGGATTCTAAGGCGGAAAATATCAAACACACCAACCGCCATACCTTGCCAAATGTTCATTCACCTCCAAATACTTGGAGAAAAACTTTCCAGCATTAAAAAGCACATGAGCTAGCCACTATTAATTCCTCATGACAATTGTTTTCACTCTCAGAATTGAAAAGTAGGCTCATAGCAGAGTCCAGTTGAAAGTCACTAAAACTCAGACCGTTCGTCAGGTGTTTGAAAGACAGGAAGTATTGAAATGCAGAATGACCGTAAGGGATAGACTATTACATTATATTTGTCCTGTTAACTTGCACACGAACTCCATAAGGAAGAATCCTCATTACTGTACCATTGTGAAGGGACCCTGGCTGAAGATTTCTCTTTACCTGCACAGATACAAAGGCATAGATGYTATAATAATGAAATTAAGTACTTCTCCATCTTGAGATCGTACAACCGTAGCCCAAACTAGAGGGTCCTTTGCTTCTGGTCATAATTCCTAGTTGTGAAATTGATTTAGCCCAGGTCTGATTGCGAAGTGCAAGGATATAGCATCTAAACAATTCCTTCTAATCTTTAAGAAATGCGACAGTAGTTTTACTTGAGACATAGTTTCAAGCGAACGATTCTAACCATAGGCCCTGATTCTAGGAATGGAAATCCACTGTATGAAGCTACCCAGRCAGAAATGTCTCGTTTCCTTCTGAGAGTCAGAATATGTCTCAAACGTACAGTAAAATATTGAAACATGGAGGAGCCAGTCCACAACTTACCCATGCTTTCCTTTCACTTATAACCAGACTATGGCAAACTTCGTCCGCAAAATTAATAGTCACCCAGAGTTTTCTACCAATCTGTACACCAAGCCTTCATTAGTGCAGATCCGTAAAGTCTAAAAAATTATGTGCGGATGAGCATGCTATTATAATACAAAACAAAAAATCAGATCTTAGTCAAGAATCTGTTCCACTCACATAGTCTTCTAATGTTTTAGGGCGATTTATAAACTCTTTTAGTGGTAAAAAGGCTCGCAATCCCTGCATCAAAAAACGAAGTTYGCTTTAGTAAATTCGATGATCACTTTGCTGCAAAAATGCAACCCTTCCGAGAATGAAAACGTGTCATCTGCAACAGTATTTAGTACTACTGTATTCTTGATCTGAGCAACAAAAAATTACTGRAGTAAAGCCCAAAGTCGAGATCTCTCCAAGTAAAATACCTCAACTTTYGCAATTCCACCAAATAGATTGCAGTCCATGACCTCAACTTGGATGGGTTGTTTCAGCTCTTTGATCTGTACACCATAATTCGAAGGTGAGATGCTATTAGACTAGCATTGTAGAGGCAAAAATCGAACATGACAAAACCTGCTAGCAAGTCTCAAGTTGGTCAAGTAAGTTCACCTGCTTCACTCTATCCCATGCAATTCGTTCTGCTGCTTTTCTCGCAGAGAGAATAGGATTGCCGCTCAATGACTTCCCAATCACAACCAACTCAAGTACAGTTCCAATATCAATGACAAAGAGCGCAGGGTCGTCATATGCAAAGACCTCCTTGTCAAACACCATACAGGGACAGCCATGAGGAGGTTTCGAATACTTCTCCCTCACACCCTCTGCATCGACTTCTTCAGGAAAAATCCATTTGTTGTGTCTGACTTGAAACCGGTCAAGTGGAAAAAGCTTGCTCACTTTTAACTCCCCAAGCTTTGCGGCTCCAATGTCAACATCGAATTTCGTGCGACTGCCAGCCACGACGACGCCAAGTACACGGTGTCCAATTTCGGGCACATAATACTCGAGGTCATCCAAACTTATTTGAACAGGCTTAGCRATTCCTCGACCATTCTSAGCTGAATGTTCACCTAAAATCTGCTCATCCCTAGTAATATAATCCAATGATGTAACTCCGYCTTTTTCAGTGCTGAAATAAGCTAAATTAGAGCTTTCCAACCTATTGCTGCTACGCAATTCCGCTGTTTCCGTCGCCGTTACATCTTTATTTTCGCCATAATCTAGAGAACGATCAACAATTGATAATCCATTCAAACGTCTCTCGCTTGAGAAGCTATCAGCAGCAATAATCTCCYCTACAGAACCTTCTAATCCRACAGTACACACACTCCCGCTAGTTGAAGCTYCATTCACACAATAACCAGAATCCAACTCGACATCCTCATTTCCGACTCCCACGAATGAATTGCGCCACTTTGCGTACCCTAAGCACTTGAAGCCCCTCACGTGACGCACCAGAAGCCTAATTTCGTAAGGGCTAAACCCTCGCAATGCAAGATTTCGTCCCARAGCTCGTGTTCTCGGTGAGATATGAAAACGGCTTAGGGAAATTCCCGAAAAGCCTGGAACCACAAGGTCAATGAATTTCAATCCACAACTCACTGCCATTTCACAAGAAAACTAACCGTAACAATGCGCAYGGTTCATATCCACTGCCAGCACGAAGAGCTACAATCAGATGCTATCCAACCGAAGCTGGTGCGAATTCTAAGAATTGATGTAAAAAATGAAATTAAGAGGACATTCTCAAGCTTTAGAAACAAAAAAAGTCATCTAGTCGTCGTCTCGACAGCAAGATGCATTGAAGAGGAAGCAAGCAAGCACGCTGGCAAGGAAGGAGAGCTCGTTCACACATTCTCTGAAGATTGCAAGGGTCGAAGCAACGAGCGCTAAACCCTAAAAGGTCGGGACTACTTGCCGACACTAATAGCAATTGAGCACACTGTAAGCAATGCTCCCTCCATGAACAATTAGGAAGGTAGGAGGTCCATAAAGTGCCCATGTAAGGGCCGAAGCTCAATTTTGGCAAGGAGAAACTGGTTGAAATAATTTTCAGTAAATTTTCCTTGAAAAACAAGTGGAATTGGCATCTAAACCAAGCCTCGTTTCATAATTTTTTGGAGCTTTGTGGAATTAATTATGAATTTTTGAAGTAACAGAAAAGTCCTTTTCAATGGGCTCTAAAACCGACCACCTCCTCAAATGTAGACTACTTTTACATTGGAGAGTGCAAAATGTACCTCCAAAGCCTGATTTGTTTTAGAGCCTGCTTCATTTTAGGACCTCCTACCTTAGCTTGAAGGGGCTGCCTTTTTGCCCTTTTAGACAATCATCCTCAGTATTCATCTACACTAAATAGGGGTATGAAGGAGATTCATACTAAATAATTGACATTTCACATTATATATCTACCCTCGTTGTACACCAATAGTTATTGAAGTGTCCATCGAGGCTTTTTTTTTTGGCTTTTTGGTGCCAGATTGCATTGGAAAGAATAATTTGGCTAAAAAATTCCACAAATAATGTCAAAAAACTTGGATGAAATTGCCAAACAACTTTAAATTTTTTTTTAAAATTAGATGAAATCGCCAGATTGTGGATGAAAACTATAGTATACATCCAATATGTGGATGAATGTTGTAATTTGGAGCACCACTATAACATTTCACATCGTCACTGTGGCACTGTGTGAAAAATGAAAAAAAAAGCCCTGGTGTCCATGATTTGTACATCATGTTTCAAACATCTATAGCTATTTAGAATAAGTCCCTTTAATTTTTTGGTCCCCTTAAAACCCTTATCCAATGTAGATGAAGACCTAACAACTTCATAATTACCATTCCAAATTTTGAGGCAAGTCCTCGTTGAAGAAAGTCTAGATTTGATCATTTTAAATGTAGATGATTGTCATATCAATGAGAAATTGTTTCAATATGTTATTCAACAACTTTATTTAAGGGGTGAATAGTAATGAATATCAGTATAACATTTGAATTCCCAAGTTACTTGAAATAAATCACATCAAGCCCCAATAAAGTATTTTTTGTCAATTCTTGACATGTCTCTTTTAGCTACTGATGGATGTGGAATATTCTACACTTTATAATCTAAGGATGAATTGGCATAGAATATTTCACACCATTTCATTGGAGGGAAGGCAGTCTTTTTCACTACAAAATAATGCTATGTTTGTTTCAGGATAATACCCAAATAATACCCATGCTTTCTTTGTACTTTTACCCAAAAAAACCATAGGTTTTATTTAAAAATAGTATAATTTTTCAATTCTATTGGATTTTTGTGGCATGTAAAAGAGGATTCCAACACACTTTTGTATGCATTATTGCAATTAGAATGAATAAATTTTTATATCAAAAATAGACACTAGGCTGTCTATTTTTCATGCTCATACTAAGTACATTATAAGTTCAAGAATGTCTAGGTTTAACCTTTACAGATTTCAACTGAAATGCTCCAGAAGTGCCATTTCTAATATAAGCACCAAATTTTAGAAAGAAAATATTTTTGGACACATGGAACCGTAGGATCTTGTATAACATTGGTTTGAAAAAATTTCAATAATTTCAATAATTTCCATGTCAATTGCAAGATATTAGCAATTGAATTGACAAAAATCACCTTTTTGTCCCTACTAAAAARTGGGCACCTACACTTCATAAGGTCACATTTGTATGAATAAGTGTCCGAAATGGTGGGTGGTGCTTCTTTTGATTTATCCTTAAAGTAAAGTAGGCTACATGCTTGAAAAATTTCGAGTCATATATATATATATAAATCTAGAAACCAATTTCAAATTTTAATATCTTCAAAAAGTCATTTTTAAAGAAGTTCTTTATCTGCCTAGGTTGCCCTTCAAGCAATGAAAACTACATATCATACAATAACATTTTAACCATGTAGTCAAAAGTTATAAAAATTGTTGGGCCTTGAAGCTACTCCTCGGACACATGTTGTGCAAAATTTCGAAGAAAAAAAATAAAAATTTCATCTATAGTGAGTTGCCTAAAATCACTATGTTGCCAAAAAAATGCATTTTAGGGCTTTAGGGATTAAGTACCACTTTTTCGGTCCAATTGAAGGTGCTATATTGTCGACAAGGATGATCATGCCAACATCTTTAGAGAAAGTTCAAAACCCTTCAATTTAGAATTATTTCAAGCGTTTCTTGAATTTTCACCTTATATTTTTTCTTTTTACTTTTTACTTTTGAAAAAGTATGTGTATTTGGAATTTAATGAAATATTTCTAGTGGCATAAAGTCATTACACCAAGACAAATTCAAATCTTCAACCAAGTCAGTCATTGGAGTTACACAATAGACAATAGAGGATGCAAAGGTTAAATGATTAAAATTAGTTTTTATAACTCTTTTTAGACAAGAGCTCTATATCATTGATAATTTGATGGAGAGAATCCTACCATACTAGACCGATTGTACAACTACAAATTGAACTCTTTAAGACTAGCAATAGTTTAGATTTTTCTAAATTGTAAAAATGTCTCATAAAATGAAACTTAGTGATGATTCTTAAACAATAGATGTGTAACATGAAAAATATGATCTGTAGTTTGTTTCCATACGTTTTGATCAACTAGTACAAAAACCATATTTTTCAATAACATGAGAAGCCAAAAAGTAAAAATTCCTTCTMCAATTGATTCTAGATTGCATATTTGTGATTTCTACCAAAAACAATTTTATCGAAGTTTGAAATGCTAAGCTCTAATCATAGTGATTGAAGTTTTTTATTTTACTTTTCTAGTCAAGTAGTTTTTGGAGGATCATCTTTYAAATTGAAAAAGACTATTTTTGAGGTCAGACCTCTAAATACCTATTGAATAAATATTAAAGAAATAACACATGAATCTTCAAATAAAAAATATGGATGAAAAAGTGCATTTTGTGTACTTTGGATGTGTTTCAGTTCATTTGTTGTTGAAAATTTGAATACCTAGTCTTTTAGGGGTTAAACCTTCATTGTAATCAAAGACTAAAATTCCATAGTAAGCCATATGAAGGTTGAAAGGACACTTGTGCAAAACTAAAAATTCAAATTGTTYTAAGATCTTGGCACATGTTTTCATCTTTCATCCTATATTAGTATTCGAGCTCCAAGCCTTGATTAGATCCTCATCCACATGACTATATTTAACAACTCTTTAAGCAAAACCTCCAAAATTGAGTTTTATCTCATATATACTATTTTCATACAAAATTCTTAACTTTCAYATACAAAATCAAAATTTGATAATTTAAAAAGGTTGTAAAACCCCATTCTTCAATGATTTTTTTGTACTATCTCTTTATTGTTGACTGCCCCCTAAACCCAAAAGACAAAATTTTGTTTCAAAGAATTTTAGGAGTTAACCCTAAAATGTTGCATCAATCTTTATTTAGCAAAAGGATGAGTTTTGGAGTCTATATCAAATAAAGAATCATTAATTTTAGTCCCAAAATTGTTGTGTTGGTTTTCTAAGTTGTGATCTATAAAAAAAATGGAAAATGAAGCCTATAAACGCATTATTATATTTCACTCTGTAAGAGGAAATTTTGAATTAGCAATATCTTCGATGAGAGTAGTGATTTTCTAACAATTGGAAGTTGAATTGAAATAATATCTTGCCCAATTTTAGTGCACGCCTTATCATGTTCACCGTCTATACACCAAAGTCCATCTGTGCTTTAGATTCAACCTTTTGCTTGCGTACAATTCAAAAAAGATTGGAAAAACAAATTAACAAGCCCACCCTCACAAGGTTCATGGAGGTCATTTCCATAAATATCTACCATTCCTTGTTTTTTGTTTGATTAGAAGACTCAAATTGAACAAGAAGATGATAAGTGATAATCTTTGTCAAATCAAACAACAAGAGTGACAAACTACAATTACCTCTAACCCAAAGAGTCCAAGGGAAGGTAGAAGATTTAGATTTCAAACAATTTTTGCAAAACAAATTACAATATGAGTAGAATCTAGATATCAAATCTTCATTCAATCCAAGTTTTTCTTCTCTTCCCATCCCCACATGAACTCATTCATAACCTTGCCCAAGAAGCATGAAGTTTCAAAGTGACCTTGTTAGTTGAAATGTTGAGAAAAAGACCAAAATTGCTTGTTCAGCAAACCTAGATGTACTTCATTGGCTTCTTGTAGCTACAACAACAAACTCTTGAAAACATTCATAATCCACATAGTAGATGCCAACTCTCTTGGGGGGGGTAAACTAAGATTCAGAATTGTGCACAAAAAGTGAATAACCCAATCAAGGTTCCTTCATCCATTCGATCAACAGTCCAAGCATTTCATGAGGTACAACTAGCTCATATTCTAAAACCCCACTGAAATTAGCTCACTCTAGTGTACAAAGGCCAAGCCGATTCACAACAAGGCCTGGGCTTTTGAAAGTAAAATGTACAAAGGTATATCTGCCATCCAGTATGTCCTCCCAGAAAAACGAGCACAGTTTTCACGAGACAGCGGTCCAGCCTACGGAGGATTGCTGAGTCAGGCAACGAAATGCAAACATATGTTTCAGAGTAAATTGCGCACAACGTGCATATGGTAATAATAAAACACTACTCAACACAACCGCTTCCCAAAGCTGGAAAGCAG
The DNA here is from genome assembly GCA_006891605.1 of Pleurozium schreberi. Classification (NCBI taxonomy): domain Eukaryota; kingdom Viridiplantae; phylum Streptophyta; class Bryopsida; order Hypnales; family Hylocomiaceae; genus Pleurozium; species Pleurozium schreberi. The sequence goes on along the minus strand of VACF01000461.1, from coordinate 20,875 downwards.
GAAGTCATTACATTCGATTGCCCACAGAGCTCAACATCTCAAAGATCCTCCATCTTTAGCAACTCCGCAAGCAGGAAGAAATTCATGGAGCTGCACCTCCAAGCTGCACGCAAGTTCCACAAGTTAATCGCAAGTGAAGGACTGAGATTTGTCAAGTCATGAACAAGGTAACTGCATCTAATTGTGACGACCCCTGCCTAAAATGTACAGTCTGCATTCACGTTCACGAGTCTAAGTATCGATTTTGACACACCTATTTTCAGCACTTTGAAATTTCATAGTTTTATTCATACGGTGTCCAAAAAAATGCATGCTAAGAGACTTGAGAACCCCCTTTTGGTAGGTGTCTTCCCAACAAGACCAACAAAAACTTTGTTAGTTTATAATAGGAATCGCGCTCAATTCCGAATTTGGTCGATTTTAGGTGTTGTGACGTTAATTGAACAAATACAAGGCTAACCTYAACTCGTTAGTGCTCAAGCCAAAAAATAGAAATTCCATTGTGGAAGCTAATAGGTGATAATAATAACCTTCAAAACATAAACTACCATTCAAGAACTTAGGGTATTATATCTTCTTTCGATTGGTAYATTCTGTCAYCTTGAAGCTTCCTAAATGATACAATTCAACTGTTRTAGRTRTGGAACAATGSAAGTATYCACTTTTGGCCACTTTTGACCATTGAGGCAATTAGGGGTTAAGAGACTTGCAGTGGACATTGACACTCAAACAAAAAGCTGTTTAAAAGACCGACAATATTGTTGAACATACGAGAGCGTATTACAYWGAAATTCAGACTGAAAGCTTGCACATACCAAAATGGCATCAATCTCTGCCTCCGTAAGTCTTGTTCTAGGAGGYTGACTGGAAGCAGTGCCAGAGGGCAATGAAGGCGCAGGTTGACTCTGTCCTCCTCCCCCTCCTCCTGAAGCCCGATTCACAGCAACTGCTCATACACCAAAACTTTATCAGACTCTGCAGGGCAACAAAAGCTTGAAAATAACGAAATAACTGGCAATTGTTACCGACAACTGATCTATTCATACAATTGCTTGGCCTAAAATTTCCAAGTGGTGAAAGCATGTATTCATTAAACGCCAACGACCTCTGATATTTGGGAATGCGGTTGTCTACTGTCAGTTATGGTGGTCTACAACCTCCGACTTCGAAAGTCCTTAAGAAATTCAAACACAGTGACAAAAAATTGCCTCAACAGATTTAGCTCTTACACTCAAAGATCTCTCCTATACAGCTCTATACTGATTTCCCAAAAATCACACTCCGCCACGTTGGTTAAAACACCCACAGTGAGTATCCTTTATCTTAGACTCAGAAACTTTATCTGATGCATACTGGCGTACAAGATATTCAGGAAGTTGATACCAGTGAATAAGTCTTACACTATGCCACACCTAATAATATCAGATTCATACACATTGTTACGCCTCTAAAGTGAAGTAAGAGACCCTAAATTGTAGAAAAGCAGAACCTACAACATTAGAGGAAGAAAATATTTCAATTGTCATTCGACCCTTCACAGCAACCCCTTGCGGTAATCGAAGGGCCACTGGATTTCAGAAGCGTTCATGCCGAACAGTAAAACTTAAAACCCCACTCCAGCAGCAGGATAAGTAAAGTAGCGTAACTTTAAACAGTTCCTGAATGCCGATTATGAATGCAACGCAAGGTGAAACCAAACCCCTTTACATCGCCGTCGCTCTCAATCCACTTAACGAGCAGTAAAACCAGAACAAGATTGTAAGTGACACCAAGTCTTGTACACAAAAAGCAACCTAACTGCAAACCCTAACACAACAAACCCTAGAATTCCCACAAAACGAAGAGCGCACAAAGAGTGTCGGTCCTTCCGATCTCCTCCAAAGCTCTTACAATGCACACTCCCATAGAGAAGTTTATGAAGAGGGAAGCAATGGATGTACCGGCGCCTTGGTTATTGCCCCCTTTGCGATTGGGGAACTTAATGAGAGGGACGCGCCTGGCGACCTTGGCAGCGGCTGCCATGTTTACAGCTCTGTTCACCCCCTGTTTGGCAAATCCTTGCTTCTCCTTCTGAGACTTGCGCTTCCCATCCCCTGCCTGTGGCTGCTGCTGCTGCTGCTGCTTCGAAGGTTGCCGTGGTCCTGATACTCTTTCTGGCACGGTGGGCCCCGCAACAGTGCCGTCCACTCCAAACTTAGGCACTCTTCTGCCCACTGCAACGGCATTGCTCTTCGCCCAATTCTTGACCATAYTGTGCAGCGCGACGTGGCGAGCTCCCATTGCGTACCACCCTTTTACATCTTGTCTGGCTGACGAAACATAAGATCATTACGTTACATGCCGGCAGTCGGTTTGTGCTACTTGTGCATTGCACAGATATTTTTTCGATGAGGCTCATCTGATGGCTTGTCTTGTGGTGTAAGTAAGTAATGGAGTCTCTACATAACATTGTTAATGGAGTCAGTTTGCATCACAGTAATTTTGAAGKACTATTTCATATATAGTGGTTTTGTGTATTGGTGGGGATGCGTTTAGGAGGAGGGGGGGCCGTTACTGTGGCGACCTAAAACCCTTCCGACAGCAAAACCCTAGTGTGTATGTGTGTGTTCAGAGGTCAGAGGAGCACCGGGAAGATTAGCGATGGTGGGTGCTGCTCTGCTTAGAGCCGGTAAGTGCTTCTAGCTCTCAATATAATGTAATTTGAATTGATTGAATGAATCGCAGTAGAGTCTGGTTTGGGAGGTTCTAGTGATGGTGAGAYCGGATCGTCACATTGTTGTTGGAGTTACYAGATTTTGGAGTCTTYRGCGTGAAGGAGATGGATTGGAATAGATTCTRTATCTTTGCAGATTGATAATGGKTTTTTTATAGCTTGTGTCACGCCGTTCTTATAAACCTTGGTATGTAACCCCACGGTATGTCGATATTTGGGATGTCTCTGAGGATTTGATRATGTTTAGGGTTGGTTCGGTGATCTCCTTTTGTGCTTGTTCAGGTGTGGRTCTCTGATATGTCTTSGTTGAAATTAGTAGTGCAATCAGAGCACAATGTGGCGTTTCCAGTTGTCTGTGAAACGGAATTTTAGATACTTAATTTTATGGCGTCCAAGCAGTATTTTCTCATGAGTGATTTGATGATWCAATCATTTGCGATAACATTTGAAGACCTCTCTTTACATRTGCTYTGCGCAGCAGCAGGGGTTTAGGGTGTATATTTGGAATACTTTTGTTGGCTTCTTTTTCGTTTGGATCCACTCTCGTATCGTTGAGAACTAGTACGTGTACCTATTGGCGACTCTTCTTGCCTTGTTGAACGCTTAATCCCAATTGAACCACATAGGACCTCATGCTTTGWTTAGCAGTTTTGAGAAAGTCATAYTCGGACATTGTTTTGCCCAACTGAGTTGATTTTTGACCAGCAAGGCCACTAGTTTTCACTCATTCTCGTGAATAATTAAACTTCGCCCGATCTGAGTTACATGATTTTCACAATATGATCATTCCAATTGGTAATTTTAAATCCGGTCTATTAGGATTTTAATTGAGAAGCCAGACATCCGTTAACTGGTTATTTGTATCTTCTGTAGCAAGCTTACTTATCTTGTCTGATTCTAAATGTTTTGTGTATGTTAGGTTGGAGGCGAGCATACAGCAGAGCTTCGGTATATCCCTCGAATCATCTATCCAACGCTTGGGGCCAGCAACGATGGGCCACACAAATCTCACCCAATTACAAGGGCTTGAATCGACCAGCTCATGCTGAAGAGGAGAAGCCCATCGAGAAATCTGCACCTGTGATTTACGAGGGGGTTATGGCAGACACGCTTCGGCGTGTTAAACTCCTCTCACTCACCACCTGCTGTCTTTCAGTTGTCGGTAAGTACCTTTCCTTTTAGGGTTTAAGGTTTAGGTGTTCCATACCGAATATTGAACATGTTTGTGCTTTGAAGCCATATAGGATGCTAGAATACTTCTCGTAATTACTGATCGCAACATATTTGAGTGGAAGACAAATCAAGCAAAAAGCAACGCACTGTGAACAAGAAAACTGGATGCTTGTTCAAGTAGTTATGGTTTATCAAACTTGTGTTCTCAATTAATTCCTACCCTAAAATTTGCAACTGCTATACCGTGAAAACTTCAATATCAATTCTTGTGTTAGATTATCTCGGGTACACGTTTTGAACTGGGACCATTTTAGGGCATCCTTAAACTCTGTGCTCCTAAAACTATATCATTATTATAATGATGGTGAGCATAACATTTCTTTTCACAATGTTCAATTTCTTATATATTCCTGTTAGCTACAAATCAAAGTGGCTTCCGATGCACTGGCGAATACATCATTTGAATACTGTAAACAGAATTATTACGATTCAGAATCTTGTTGACAGGTGACCGAAAATCAACATTAAATCATATGTTTTAGGTACATCGTCGTAATCGATATGTACCGGTTCTCTAAGATTATTCATTTTCTGTTATAGAGTTGCATTCCTTACATATTTATTGAAGGATCCTTCACATTGCTGTTTCGTAGGGGGTCCATTTGTGACATTTTTCACATCGCCTGACTTGTCGGTGATCGCGAAGGGAGCCATGGCCTCCTTGATGGTGATGCTGAGTGCCACAACAACAGGTGCACTCCACTGGTTTGCTAGTCCTTATGTCCGAAGGCTCACATGGACTCCGGGGTCAAACGAAATGCAGATTGAGGTCCTGTCGTGGATGGCCACGCCGTTGCAGCGCAGCGTGAACATCTCAGATGTTCGAACCCCAGTGACCCAACGGCCTGCTGTGACTTTTGAAGCTAATGGCAACTTGTATTATATTGATAAGGATGCGTTTCCTCATGCCGAGCTTCTGAAGAAATTGGCCCGGAAGTGAATGAGGTCCGAAAGGGTACAATTATTTCATTTTTGAATAGAAATTGATGGAGATTGTCCAACTTTTTGAGAGGGTTTTTGCTTGTGCTTGTTCTGTGGCTGTGAGTATGTCAAAATATGTTATTTTTTAAATCAACCCCCAAAAATAAATTGCCTAATAGTGAAGCCATTAATTTGAGTTTTGAATGGTATGCTTTTAGCCTCGGCTATTATTGGTTTCATTGGTGTGTGAAGGTGGTCTGCTATGAAAAATGGATGCATGTCCTTGTTCCTTGTTTCAACTTGTAGGAACTGCTATCCCTCTCTCTCATGACATGTTTTGGAATCTATACTTCAAGGTAGCATGCATGGATTGATCACGGAGATGATTTGTCTCATGTTTATGGGTGTCAGACCTTTGCAATTTATAGCTTTACTTTCAAATTGGGGTGGGTCAATGTAAACCTTTACATTCTACATCTTCCAAATTAAGACAATGTACATTCTTTCTTGCACTATCGCCTTCACAATGTGCAATATCATTTGTTCATACCCTCTAAGGTTCTTGGTTTTCTTACATTTATATASAATGGGTTTTTGAAACTCCTATTTGCAAGTATTCTATAGATGGACATTCCATGATGCAAACAAATGTTTCTTGCAATTGTTCTGATCAAAATTTACAATGAAGGGGCAAAACTATGAGAATAAAAAAAGTAGTGAACTCCAACTCAAATTTGCCATCTTCAAATTGTATGTTTGTACATTATCCTCTCAAGAACTAAAGCATGTTTTGAGAAAAAGAAAATCAAAATATTGCACTCTATCAGAGCTTTGGCAGAAATGCATTTTATAAATTAACTTTGTAGAATACTAGCTTTGGGATAATTTAAATTGAAGGCAGTGCTCATACTAGACCATGGTTTTAGGACAATTCTGGTGAAAAATATTTCCAAAAATAGATGACAATTTTAGGAAAATTAATCTTCCAAAAACACATAATATGTTGAAGAAAAAATATTGGCTCAAAATTCTATTCTTAGCATCTATTGAACTTCACTTTCAAAATATATTTATATATGACAAAGAAGTGTCAATCCTATCCTAAACTTATTAAATACCAAATAAAAGATTATAAGATGACATTCAACAATTGCCATCAATAATTTATTGGCTCTAAACTGGAAGAGATGATGCATTGCAAAAAAACAAGCTACATCTACAACCAAGTGAAATGTAGATCAATTCATTTCAAAACAACATCATTCTAAATATAGACCATCTTATTTATAGATCTAGCTTAACAAGCATGCATTGGAAAAGAGAATGCACTCAACATCAAATGTTTCTCCAACAAATATGAGCCTCTTTCCACATTCAACATTTTTTAGTACATGTTAATCCTTACTCTATGAAATAACCAATGTTATTGCCGAGGTTACTGCCTTATTGGGTTTCAACCCAAGCTTGAAGTATTCCTTAGACTTCTATAGATTGAAGCTAAAAAATTTTACAATACTCAACACCTTCGGCAAATGTTTGCCAATTTAGAGAAAAAACTGTTGTCACACAAGTAAGATACAAACATTCATAATCAACACTCCCTAAAATGAAACACCTACATATGGACCAAAAAGTCTCAGTGAAACTCATATATTGAAACTCATATATTGATTATACAAGATGTACAATACCCGACAGCTCTCATTTGGCCACCCTATTGCCAATCAAATTAATTGTACATAATAGAGTGTATAATTGGTAATTTCAGTTTCAAAGTAACAAAAATTCATTTTAGGATAATTTTTAAAGTTAATTTTCATAACTTCACTTGATAATTCTTCAAAAAAAAATGGTGACAAATTTCTAAAAGTCGATTGAAGAGATATGTAAGAAACATCCATATGCACATCCGCTTTCATTCAATGGGTGAATGAAAGAAACACTTGTATTGTTTTGCGTCACACAACATGTGCTGATCTGTTTTTAAGCCATAACTTTTTTGTTTTGACTTCAAATGACTCAAGATTTTTAAAAAAGGTACTCATGACTATTACAAACCTTGCCTAATTTTYGAGTGATTTTCAAAAATATTTAACTATTAAAAAATGAACCCCGACATTATAATACACTTGCCAATTTGGAGGTTTTTAGTACTATTTGGCGCCCAAAAAAATTGAATTTGGAGCTGAATTTTGGATGAGATGGTCTTTTTATAGACTTCTTGATAATAGACAAAAGAATTTGTAAAATGACAATTTTATGTGGTGTAGAAGTTTACAAAGTGAGCTTCTTTTTGCTTGCTTTTTKAAACATGTAAAATGATTTTGGTGTTTTTTTTGGTGAATGTCCATTTCCATAAAGTTTTTGAAAAAGAAAAAATTCAATTTAATATTTAAAATTATTTTCTTATTTTTTCTAATTTAAACATCAATGTATGTATTTTTTTTGTGGTTTGGCACTTTTCTAGTTCACCTACATAGAAAATTTTTCCATCAAATTCCTTCCTAGAGTAGCTTCTTCTTAAAGATATATACATTAATCATATTTTTTGAATTTTTCAAAAATTATTTTTCTAATTTTAAAGTACTCCCAAAAAAATCAGCCAAACGCAACAAATAATACAAATGTTTCTTCCATTCATCCCTGTAAGCTGTTCCAAAAGAGTTTTTAAATTCTCTCTATAAAGATTTCAATGTTGGTATAGCAATGTCCTAATTTTGGAAATAGACATCTCTATATTGTAATTAGATTTTGGAAAAATAATTGTATCATTGTTTTTAATTGTACAAAATTAATTACAATGTGAAGCGCAAATAGAAATATATATTTAAAATATTGAGATATTTATTTTAAAAAATTTGGTTATATGACATTTCACATTTGAACTCTTCAAAGATCGTAGTTTTTTTACTTAATGAGATGTTTTTAATATGAAAGATGTACGTATAGATGTTTCCTATATATCTATGCAATTGAACAAAAAATTCACCATAAATGTTTAACAATCAATTATCATGTAAAACTTCAAATTTTAAATGAAACAATTTGCCCAAAAGAGGCTGTCACCTCCCGGTTTGCATTAGTCCCCCCCTCTCTCGAAAAAATCACAAGCCATTGATTTTTTTCTTAAAAATTATAACCTCCCCTTCTCTGTATAGTATGCATACTGAGATATGAATACAAAAATGAATACAAAAAAGGATACTGGGATACGGATACAAAAATGAATACAAAAACCAATTAACCCATATCGATTGTCAAACAAGTTTGTTTTGAAAAATATAAGACTGAGGGGAGTACTGGGATTTTAAGGTTATTTTTAAATTGGATTATTTTTCAAACCCCCCCTAATAAAGTTGGAGGGATTATGAAAAATAATCAAATTTGAAACTTTTTGGTACATGGGTATCACACAATGTACCAAAAAGTGGCAGTAACTACCTCATCAAATAATGAAATTTCAATGATACTTCACAAATAATTTTGTCAATCAATTATAATGTAAAACTTCAAATTTTAAATGAAACAATATACGAAAGGTGAAGTTTTTCTTTTTTGAAACCCAACTTTGAGTTGTTTTATTGGAATTGTACAAGAATTGAATATTCATTTTTGAGACAAAAAGTGCCAAGTTTATACTATATTATGAAAAATTCTTTTGAATGGCAAAATAAGGTGGATGAATGAGATTTGTTGGATAATACACTAATCACAATAAGAAAGTCCATGAGGTTTTGGTGTCAATGTTTGGTTTACCTAGAAACAATACTTTCAACATTTATATAACTTATTCATAGAAGGTCTGAATAATGCATATAATGCATGCTATAGTTCATTGGAATCCTCTTTCATTTTCCATCAAGATCCAATAAAACTAATTTATGTCTCATAATAGTGTGCCCTATGCCATTGCCATAACCAAAACAAATAATATTCTAATATTTCATTTCATAAAAACTTCTAAATTTAATATCTTTCACATCATAGGTCCAAATGCTACAAAACAAAGCGTGCCTTGTGCCATTGCTACAATCAAAATAAAAACAGAATAATTATCTATTTTTTTGACTCATAAAAACTTCCAAATTCAATATCTTTTTTGTTGTCAGTCAGAATACCACAAACCAAAGCCCATGCACGTCCTTGTTGAGGGCTTTCCACCACAAACACAACATGAAGATACACCATCTAAGAGATCTCAGTGTGCCAAACAAAACAAGAGTGGTGTAACCATGAGGCTTTGTCATAGGTTAATTCATTCACTAGCTGGATGTGACATCTACACTCCAACCTAACCTTGTTGTGCAGTGTGAATGGGGTTGTAGACAAAATTTGAAAATAGAGATTTCAAAACCAGAGTTAAGGCCATAGTCTCTATCCATTACACAGAGCCAATAAAACAAACACAAAAGAAACAAAAAACTCATTGAAGATATAGAGGTGGCAACCCATTTCCGATCACCCCTCCCCATTTCCAATCAATAGACTATTGTCTTTGCAGGAAGTTATGGCGGAGTCCCTAGCCCCTAAAGTCCCAAGGCCATTTTTTTTGTCAAAAAACACTAAAAATTGCCATTTTTGTTGCATTCACCCAAGAAAGCAAAAAAAGAAATTTTCTTAAAATCTAACTATAGGATCTTGTACTTCACTTGTCTTGGATCATGTGGTAAAATTTTCATGAAGTTTGACCATATAAATTGGAAGATATTAGCATTCAAAGTGGCAAATGAATGTTTTTTTGAACACTGTCTTACAAATCCAGATGACTTTGACCACCTTTTGTCGAAATGTTTTGCACTATAGACTTTGACTTTAAAATTTTTTATGTTGAAGAATTGAGTTGAAAGTCTAGGAAAAAAATTCAAAAAACACACTTGTTTTTTAATCTTTAAAAAATTATTAAGTAGCAGTAGGTCCAAGACTGAAAGAAAAAATAAATGGCTAATAGCTCTAAGATGGGATTGAAACACAATTATCTCAATGGTGAGATTGTTCCAAAAAGTAAACTTCACCTTGTCCAATGATTTTTTTTGAAAAATTGTGAAAATTGCATTAAAAAATGAATCCTRTAAGTGTTTTTTCAAGAAGATGCTTAGATTGCCCAAAAARCAAGATTGTCCATAACTTTYTCATTACTAGTCCAAATAGAATGAACCAAAGCTTCACATGTAGACAAAAATATATCATTTCAAGAAAAAAAGATTTAAAAATTTAATTTTGAATTTTTGAAAACTTTTTTCTGCTGCTCGCCGAGTTCAGTTCTGGGGTTTTTGTGGTATAACTTTTGCTCCCAGGCACCAATTGAAATAAAAATTATATTCCCACAAACCTAATCAGTTTTTCTATATTTTTTCTATCTTATGAGAAAGTTTCAAAAAGTTTCATAAAAAATCAAAGTCACAGGAACCTGCCCAAATGCAAAATGGAACTGTATTGGCCAGCTCCCCCTGTCAGTTTTTAAGTGACAAAGAGCACGAGATCTCTAACAGGAATGGGAAGTCCGGTGCCAAACTCACGATAAAATTGTACGCCGGCATCTTTGCCAAGGCTTCTCATCAACTCTTCACTGGGCCCGGATACGATTAGCTCCCCATTACCCTATTTTCAAAACATAGTGACAGATGAATCAACAAAAAAAATTTTAAACTGGGAGCAATTTAACTGCAAATGGTCAACAACGTCATCATATCGCATGATGTGCAAGGGCTAAAACCATGTCACCCCCAACACAAATCACAAGAAAGAGAATCAGGTCTTACTCCAACGCATCCGCGTTCGAAAGCGATATCCAGGATTTTCCAGATTTTCCTCGATTCATCATCGCCAAGAGTTTCGACATCGATATCTTCGGTCATGTTGCGTCTGCCCTTCTGTACATGAAACACATTTTTACTGACAACGACTTGCAACCAACATCAAATTTAACAAAATGTAACTTCCAGTAGGGAAAAAGCAAGATCAATCCTACTATTCAATCCATTCAATGAAGACTCACAAGTACAACTTCGATTCCTAGGTTCACACCAAGTGCACAACCTCACAACTTGTGAACATGCTAGAGAGAAAAAAATACTTCCAAGGGTCAAGGTCAAAGTCGTGGAATTACCAGGAACTCATACGGGCCACGGTATTTGAAACTTGCTCCAACAATTTTGTAGTTCATATTCGCCAAGGTGCAAGAAACACTTGAACAATTTCCATGTATCCTCAAAAGGCACAACGGCTTGGGTTGAACAAGAACCCTTTCCGGGTTCCTTTCTCTSATGTACACGAAGGTTTGATGAACGGCAAGGAAGGGTGAAATCCATGGACTTCAGAGCATGCAGACGTCCATTCAAGTGGGAAAACTCTTCAGCTGCAGCTCTGTGAACAATGATCTTGAAACGTCCTTGAGTAGATGATGGAAAATATTTCATACCATGTTGAAGTTCCCACAACAAGGTACCCATTCTTGCACCTTCCACGTATATGACACACTCCAGTCGACCCTCACGAGTCCAATTGCATCTTGATGAGTGAACTCGAAAATTTGTTGCCACCAAGAGCCTAGAAAGAACCCCAAGGAGACTTGCACTCCACTCAGCAATGACCTCTATGACATGCATTTGCACAATAGAATTTCCATTCATAGATGTCTCTTGATTCTCATTGATCCATGCCGTCCGATTCATTACTGCCAACCTTAGAGCCTGCGCAGTTAAGACAACATTTTGATTAGTAATCTAGTATCTGTAACTCCATTGATTTCAAACAACTCACTAACATTCTACAAAGTCTAAAACACAACCGTGAAAGCAATAAACGGAAAATTGCGCAATCTTGATGCCGACCTCTCTGATAGTTGCAGGAGACTCCTCATTCACAACCTTCCTTCCACTGCGATCAATCACCTCGAAATCTGTAGCTCGACATGTCACAGACAAATGTCAAGATACAAAAGTTTCAAAGATTCCTCCAGGAAGAGTCCTCAAAGAATCCTCCCTCGTGTACTAATAAGCCAAGCACATAAGAATTTGGAGTGAACTCATGATATTAGCAATTGGGACATTTGACAAACAATGTAAGAACAGAACTCACGCTGCATAATCACTCCTGTTGAAGACGAGTCAGAAGCCTTCAAGACTAATAGGTCCATACCCATCAATGTTTGCATGACTTCAAGTAAAGTCAAAGCTTGAGGATTGTTCCATTGTTCAACCTACATCCATATTGGGAATCGTTCAACAAAACCCGCATACACATTAACTAAAGTACAAAAATATTTTACTCAAATTGTGAGACATGTTGGAACACCTTGATTCAGTTACTCCATTATAGTTTAATTTCACTTACAACAATATCAAAACCGGGTGCATGAAATTCTACAATAAAGATACCAGAAACTGAATTTCAAATGTCCAAGAGGGTATTTTGTGAGCCATATTTTGATATATTGACAATCATGGACACATCGACACTATCCGTGACTCTATACTACGAATAAAAATGCTTAAATAAACATGGCTGCTACAGACACTGATGAGATGAAACATACAAGTTGAACAATAAGCACTCCAAACTTGCACAAACTAAAACTCCAATACATGCACAATCAATAATGAAGGGCTTATGCCGCAAGTTCCAAAATCTAAACAACACAAATTGCTCACGAAGACATAAAAAAATAAATCAAACCATAGGACTTGGTCCAACTCCACCAATGTAAACAATAGGAAGAATGATTTCCCGTGACAAGGATCGTAAAAATCTAGATACAAATATTCGAAACATTGAATAACCATAATAAAAAAGAATCGAAGATGAGCAATCAATCCAGTAACAAGGCTCAAAAAATTTCAATCAAAAATCTCCTGTTCGGATGAAGCATTGCTAAACTCGACAAGCCTGTCACTCACATACCTCCACAACACTCCCACTGCTTTGAGACTTGTTGTCGATGACAACACTCACCGGATCAGGACTTCTCTTCAGTTTCAGGGCCTCGCATATGGCTGAAAAGGTCGGCCTCTCCGATGGATCGGAATGCCAACAACCAGCTATGATGTTTCTTACAAACGACGGCAGTTCACGTGGCAATTCCGGGCGTTGCCGTTGTAGAATTTGGGATGTCGTAGCATTAACCCCAAGGCCTTCATCTGGAAGGCGACCTGTGACAATCTCATAGCAGGTCATGCCATAGCTGTACACATCCGACGCAGGGGTAAACAAAACTTCTGCACTGGGCACTCTATCCTTCAACTGCTCCAGTATTTCCGGTGCCCTCCAAAACCCGGTCCCCAATACTCCCACGGAGCACTCAAAATCAGCAACAACTGAATGTATCCTCGCCAGTCGGTTAGAAGTAGCAATAAGACTAATGTCTGGGGGAGTGAACGTTGAGAACCCGATTCTGAAAAAAGCAACTAAACAGGCGAAATCCGATACAACTCAAAGCGACAAACGATGTTCTAAAGAGTCAATGGCTGACTTCAAAATTCCACAGTAACAAGACTCCAGTAGCACAGTCGTGGCCATTCGCAACAAGCAGGTAGGACATAGGATCCATCAGATTCAGAAAATGCACAGAAGGAACTCCGTTGTCAACCCTGATAGGTAATTTGTTCACTTCGCTTTGAAGCTAGACACAAGAGATTATTCGAATGAAACCTAAATAACTCAAATATTGTACCACCGACAGGATAGATACATTGGGGGCTGAGCAGCACCATCGAACCGAGACGTTGTGAATTGCCTCAAAGAAAAGTCCTCTATCACAGGCAGCTGCACTCGAGAACTCAAGAAATGGTCTCCGTAAAAAGAAACAAAACAGGGAAAGTATGCTACTGCTCAAATGTATGGACACACGATGATAGAGTCAATTGCTGGCTTCAAAATTCAACAATAACATGACCAGCTCCAATGGCACTGTGACTGTTTTTGGCTACAAGCAGGACTTCAGATCCAGCGGTTCCAGAAAATGCAGAGAAGAGATTCCATGATCAACCAAGCGCATAGTCCTTCTTCATCTGGCTCTTAAGCCAAATCCATATGTGTGACCATTTTAATGAGACCTAAATAGCTCAATTTTGGGACCACCGACAGTGGACAGAAATTGGGAGCTCAGCAAGTCTTCAGGTCCAACACTTTCAGAAAACGCAGCAAGAAATTCCATCAATTATCAACCAAGCTGACAGTTCTCCTTCATCGTCTTCCAAAAAAGCTTCATCTGATCATTCGAATGAACCCTACTTAGCTCAACTATGGTATTACCGACAGAGTACAGAGAYGCGACTGGCAGCTGAGTAAGACTTCGGATCCAAGCACCAAAGATTGAAGGCGGGAGATGCAAGGAACAAGCGCAAAGCAGACCCAGACAGAAGTGAGTTGGAACTAGCTGTACCTGGAAATGCAAGTCGAGTTCGACGTCTCCTTCACGCACACCGCAATAGTTCAGCAGCCACGTACCCGACCACTCCAGCTTTGTCGAAAAACTCAGTCGGAATACCTCCAAACAGCAACGCAGGGTCAACTAATCGAAAGCAGGCAGCGTACCCAGTTCCACACTTCCAAGTCCACCGGGTGCTAGAAAAATAAAACGAGGCTTGCGAGATGGAACAACATACAGCGAAACCTAACATGTTCAAAAGCCACCACCTTGGTACTCGTCTGGTCGTTAATCCTTACTTACCTGAAATATCATCCAGAAACGGAAAGTCCATCCAGAGGCATTTTGGGGGTCTTACATTTAGGTTCTTCTACCTTAATTTATAAAATATCATAAAATTCTTAAGAAACGTTTGGGGTCCCTTTCGCTCCCCCCAAATATGGAGCCCCCCAATGATGTGCACAACCAATAGTTCCTTGCCTCCACATGCAACATACTGTTCACTTTGTCAACCAACTACTAGGTTGTTGCTGGATTACAAACTCATGTATCAGCACTGACACTTGATATACTTGGCCAGCCAATAGTATCTTCTACATTATAACTAAATTGTACGTTAGGTATCCTGAAAGGAATGATCCCTCTTCCAAGGAGGAAGGGATCAACCCTGTTAAGAATGTTACGATCAGGTGGACTCTCATGTGTAAAATCAAGGGTCAGAGTTTCATCTCCCTTTGCAGCAATCAGGAAGTTAGAGCTCACTGTAAAAGAGAATTTTACCAATATCAAGACGATCACCTATTTTCAACCATTTACAGGGTTGTTATACTGGACGGACGGACGGTTCGCCCGTCCGATAGAGGTCTCGTGCGTCCAATGTGGTCAACAATAAGTTGACTTTTTTTAATTAAAAAAACAGGTGATGAGGCTGTAACTTTGATGCCACCTGGCTGCCAATTAGGATTGAGGACACGGACGTCACCTGTAGGGGCGTGGACGTTAGTGAGGGCGCGGACGTATGCTTGCCAGGGCGTGGACGTAATTTAGTCGGGGCTCAAACGAATGTCAGGGAGCGGACTAGAAGGGGCGGGGCACGGACATGAAGGGGCGAGGCGCGGACGTGAAGTAGTCAAGGGGAGGACGTGTTTTTAAATTGAAGGCAAATTGAACAAATTTATTTTTGAATGAAGAGGGGCGTTGTACAACCAAACCATATTTTTTTTCATTGGGGCCAAATGCAACTAATTCCTTGTGAATTGAACCGTTTATGGTCTGGGCATCCAAAAAGTGGATGCACCTTGGTCAACCTCGATTGCAATTTTCAAAATAACTATTTTTGCGATTTGATTTAGACTAAGAAAATGAAGCTCGAAAAGTTTCGTTTCTACTCCATTTTAAAATTGAAAGAGTTATTGCCATTGAAAGCTCCATGTGCTAAAATGAACTTTAAAGAAGGGTTGCTTGCATTAATGCGTTCCCCCTCTTCATTATAAAGAAGAATCTCATGACCAATGCACAAAACCATTGGTTGTCATGGTGAGAGTTCAAATTTGGCTTGGAGGGAGTTGAATTTTGCCTTGGAGGGAATTCAGGATTGTCACTTTGATAAGTTTCCAAAGTCACAGCGCAGACGGTTGGTTTGGGCGCGGACGCAAAAGACAGGGTGCGTACGCGTGGGCGCGGACAAATGGCCTTTTTTCAATCTGGGGCGCGGACTCTGAGGAGGAGAACATGAGCGACTGCAATTCAGCACAAACATTTGAAACGCTCATGGGATTCTTCCTTCCCATGGAGAGGGGGGAGGGCATTGATGCAACGAGCACTTTTTTTGAGGTTGGATAAAATTTGGAGGTCAATGGCTACATTAAAGCATCCAAGCACTTCTCGAGTTGAAAGACAATCCTTGGAAGCTTGTGGCTCCAGTTTTGGGGCCCCAATTCTACTACTTGCCTTCACCACGCACTTAAGAACTACAACTTACTCAAAATTAAATATTTAGAAAATGAATCCGTCATTCCAAACTAGTAGGTCAAAATTTGCGTGAGGAGAATCCCAAACGATTAGGATTCCTAGTAAAAGAGAAGGTGTTTGATCGCCTAATTTTGAGTTGAGGGAATTCTTTTCTATTCTTCAAAACATAACCTACTTGGGATGTACAACTTCGAGTTCACGGAAACAAATCATAACCACCTCATGCTTTTTAGAACTTATTGTTGAAGGCTTTAATTTTGAGATAAATAGCTACAAAGGTTTGAGTTTGAAAAGGAATAGCGGTAATGTCCATGGATTTCAAGAAAAAAAAAAAAAAAATGCAATAGCGGTCAAATTTTATTAAAATTCATGGATTCAAGTAGAAAAATATACTTGTGCCATGAGATCCTAGAAGGGTTTGGGATTAAAATAAAGTGGGCCTTCCACATTATTTTAGATTTCAAGCTCAATGTTTTTTAGGGGGAATGGAAGTAACCAAGCGGTGTGGGATGGAAATGGAATAGCGATCAAGTATTATTAAAATTCATGGATTGAAGTAGAAAAACATATTTATGCCAAGGGATCCTAGAAGGGTTTGGATTAAAATGAAGTGGGCCTTCCACGTTATTTTAGACTTCAAGCTCAATGTTTTTTTTGGGTAAAAGGCCTTATTTGTTAAAATGAGACATTCTACACATTTTCAGACTTCAGCCCTAAACTTGTTATAGTGATCTATCTTCGAGTCGAAGATAAGATGAGACTACAACCTTTGGGCAATCAAAGGTTTTAATATATATTAATGTATTACAGTCTCAACTAACCAAATAGTCTTAAAATTGAATAGTTATAACGTTTTATCTTCGAGTCGAAGATAAATATGAGACTGCGAAAAGTCTCAAAATAACGCAATATGGCCTTGTAATGGAAATAACCAAGGAGTTTGAGGTTTAGGGTTTAGGGTTTAGGGCTAAGGGTAGTACTAGTACAGATATTAAGTTTGTGTGTTCGCGTGTTCATGGTTGTCATGGTGAGAGTTCAAATTTGGCTTGGAGGGAGTTAAATTTTGCGTTGGAGGGAATTTAGGACTGTCACTTGGATAAGTTTCCAGGGTCACGGCACGAACGGTTGGTTTGGGCGCGACGCGTCAATCGGGGCACGGATACGTGGGTGCGAACGAGTAGACAGGGTGCGGACGCGTCAGACAAGGCGCGAATTGTAGACAGGACGTGGACACATCAGACGGGGTGCGGACGAGTAGACGGGGCGCGGACGAGTATATGTTCTTTTAGTTGGTTTTATCCTATGGGTGTTCTAACGTCAATCCATTGTGCCTTCCAAGCAGTGGATCTTTCTAACTCCTTAGTACACTCAAAGCATGTGAAAACCTAATCAAACATACTTCAAAATGCAAGATATCATGTGATGAACCTCTACAATCGAGCCGCTGAAGTTGTTTTGTTGAAGCTAAGTCAGATTAAAATTATGTATCCTATCTTGTAGAGGATTATTTCCTCTTTCCAAAACTATAAAATTCGACCTAATTAGACATTCCTATCAAAAGTTATGAGCGGATGAAGTTGGACCACTAATCGGTTCATCTAAACTTCATCCACGGTTTTAAGTGTCCTCCCTGATTTGAAAGAACTTGAGATTTGGAGGGTGGTCTTAAGAAAATTTTTCCTACTTAATTATAAAGTTTGGTCTTAGTTGGATACTATTCTTAGAGTTTCATCCACATTTACTACTAAATTTCATCCGCTATTATCTTATTTGTTTTAAGTCAAAATTCTAAGTATGATATGTTTTCGGAAACCTCTAAACTAACTCTATAAGATTTTGAATCTAAATTTAACAATTAGATTCGTCTTGATGTACTGACTTGAATTCCTAGTTCGGTTGCTATGTTTTAAACACCTATATTTGAAAATTTATAAGAGTTGGGTTTCTTATGAACTTACCTTGTTTTGATGATCATCTTAAATGTTGTTGTAGAGAGCTCCACCTTCCACCTCATTTGCCATGTTTTCGCCTTTTAACTAATTGTGCTCACCGCTTAAAAACAAGAATTTGTTACAAGTTGCAATCTAGTTTTATACTTTTTTTTTTCCTTCTACTCTTTTCTTTTACTTCTACACTATTTAAACTCCATTATTGTATTCTAAGGTTGCCACTTAGATACAATAAGTGATTGACTTTTCGAACAATAATCGACTTTTTCTATCTTCTTCTATCTTCCCTTATCTCAATTCTAATTGGTTGTTCTAGATACTTGAGATTTGTCCTTCTTCTTCAACTTCAACTATAAGAATCTAACAATTTGGTCTTTACTTCACAACTATCATTTTTATTGAGTTTTTGAACTCAAACTTAGTCTAAATTCGAAGAGTTGAAAAAGTGGTGAGATAGAACTTTGTTTTGCACATCTCCTTGCTAATCACACCTCCCTAATCTATCATTCTTCATTTCTAATTTTTCTATCAAAATGTTTTAACTCTTGGTTTGACTTTTGACAACTTACTATTATTAGATTTCTAATATGTTTTCTTTGATGCAATACTATAGACTATGGTAGAATACTACAGAAGTCGCTTGAGCAAAAAATAGTAGTAAAAGGGGATGCTGCCATTTTTTTWATAATTCTAAAAAATTCCACAAAAATATAGACATTTTGCTAAAGAAGACTGTGCTTGCATAGCACCAAAGAATTCATGTAGAATGTTTTTTCCATACTCATAGCCTTCATGCAAAGGTAGGTCACTTTGGACCCATGTGCACAACTAAAATGTTGCTATTTTCACAAATTCTCATTGTCACTCCTTGTAATGTTAGTAGACCTCCAACATGTTCAATTTTTGGCTTGGAATTTACAGTTTTGGGTCAAAAATAGGACTACCTTCGTCCCCTTGACCAAGGTAGACACCCAATTTTGGGCAAGTTAAAAATAGTAAACTAATTTTGAAAAACTTGAAAAAAATTAGCCGATATCTGCAACTACCTCATGTACCTTCATTCCAAATTTCTTGCCATGTGGACAAACAATGGAAAATTTATGAGCAGAAAGCCCACGAGTCTGAGGACAAGGGGACAAGGAATAGGACAAGTGTTTCTTGCAGTCACCCTGGTATTATAAATTTTTGAAGATATGACCAAAATTTCTCATTCATATTGAAATTTCTTCTGAAGGTGCAAGTGGCAATGGAAAATAGTAGAGAAACAAAACTCCAAGTGATTTTTGTATGTCACGCACCTCAAACACCCTTSGCAATGAACTTCACGAGAAACAACCAAATCCAATCTAAATAAATATAAAATATTTAATACTGTTAATGTATGATGCAAAAATTACTATGAATTAAGATTTCTGTAGAGTTCTGATATATTAAATACAATTATTGTGATTGTCTAAAATATCTTCAGTTGTGCTGGGAAATCATGTACATTAGAATAATTTCAATCTCTTAACACTACTGAATGAAGAATGAGAGATAATTTCATTGACATTCTCAATATATATAAAAAAGATTAATACACAATATTTTGTAATGTATACTCTATGAAAGTCGCATGCGACTGAGCGGGGTGCTGGACCCCTAAGATAAAAACACAAGCAAATTTACAACAAGGAGTCCGGCAGATTGAACTGCAAGAAGTTAACTCCCGGGTGCCCGAAGACAGGGGACCACAGGAGGTTAAATTCAGATTGAACAACTTCTAAATGTTYTTTGCTTTTAATTCGAGCTCTAAAGTCTAATCTAATAGCCATACCCGTATGGACAGTGGAGTCCCAGGCCGCTTTTATCACCCTAGTGGTGCTAAACTCCCGTGTGTTGTACTTCACATTACATCTTTCCACCCAAAGGTGCCACATAATAAATGTTCTAAACAGATCCCAAGGCTGAAAAGCATATACATACTTCTTGACCTTGGGCACACCTCTGAAGCTAATCCTGCCTAAGACACAATCGTGGAAACTCCGAATCTTAGGCAMATTAAACACAACTCCRAATTCATTGAATTTCTGCYRTAATCTACAGRCAYACTTGCARTCCCAAAACAAATGATGGGCCATTTCGAGGTGGTGGCCGCAGCTGGGACAATTGTGCTCCGCCTGCTTCACTTTCCTAGAAAGCCATTCCCCCGTCACTATACCTCAGTTYAGAATCTGCCATAACAGCATCGCCTGCTTCCTRGGTCTCCTTGTGCCACATTAGTTTGAACGTAAGGGTCCTTTGCTGAGTGGAGAATCCCTGGTTGATAAGTTCCTGCATCCCAATAGAAATCTCTTGCGTCCTGTTTAAACCCTGAGCGCCCAGCTCATGTTCACCAGAATTTGGACCCTTTCGCACTCATTCCAATCAAACTATCATTAAAAATAAGATCTACAAAAACTAACCGTACCGATTCGAAGTAAACCCGTACTCCAAGCTATGGGCAAATGGGCAAATGATTTGACCGTACCCTTCCAAAGATTATAAGAGTCAACCAAGGGCAATCTTTCACATTGGAGAGGCCATATTTGGGGCGCTCAAGGGTTAAGCCTTCCAGATAACCTCGCTTAACTGTGTAGCCAAAGAAGGGGGCAATACCCATCCTTTGAATCCTACCCCATGACCATTCACCTGGGTCCCAAGCCAAGTTCCTAATGTATGCATTTCTGAAATGCCATACAGTAT
>VACF01000460.1:0-70792 GCA_006891605.1 Pleurozium schreberi | reverse complement strand
AAGAGGAAAGTTTTTTCTATTGTATTTGAGATTGATCCATGCTCAAGCCACTGTAAGATCTTATTTAATGTTTATAGTATGGAATACAATATGTTAGAAGGTTCTTTACCAAAGACCAAAGCTAAAAAAATTTTGAGGCTGATTATTCCTTGCAAGCTAACAACATACCTGGCTTACCACTTCAAGATGTTGTACAACTTCGACAATGAGGATTCATGTGGAATAATCTTTTGTTTGAGCATGCACAAGTTTTTCTTCAAGAAATAAAGAGTTCTGTTCCTACATCAACAGGGCAAGAGAAGACACATTTTATACTCACATCAATCTCTTCCCAACTAGAGGAAGAGGTTCATGATTATTAGGTTTGTCCAAGAAGATCTAGGCATTAGGTTTAGGTCACAAGT
The DNA here is from genome assembly GCA_006891605.1 of Pleurozium schreberi. Classification (NCBI taxonomy): domain Eukaryota; kingdom Viridiplantae; phylum Streptophyta; class Bryopsida; order Hypnales; family Hylocomiaceae; genus Pleurozium; species Pleurozium schreberi. The sequence continues at coordinate 70,388 of VACF01000460.1, read as the reverse complement.
ATTTTCTTAGTAGACTACGTTTTTTCAGTTACAGGTGATTTCACTAATTCAAAAATAAGTTCTAATCAATGTTGATAGAATAATTTTGTCTATTATTTCAACTTTAAGAAATGAAGATCTTTTTTGTAAATCCAAAGCATCTAGGCGTTAAGTATTTGTTATGCTTAGTCTAAAGAGTGTCTAACTGCATTGTTGCACCTATATATCTATTTTCTATGCTTTAGAAATACCTATTAATTAGATCCAACTTTCTTTGATATGTGATTTTGTAGGTGATTCTTGAGGTGCCCCATGTATTGTTTTGATGAAATTTGATTTTTCTAAGAATTTTTGAAGAAAAAGTGAAGAAAAATCACATCAAATAGAAAATTAGTTCAAAAAATCTGAAAATTTCACAATGTGTGTATAGTATAGTGACAAACATCATTGAGCAAGAGTACTATTGAAGATGCCTTGGTTTTCAGAGAAGGCACAGAATTTCCAGGAGTGGGAGTGCTTTGTGGTCTGGAACAAAGACGACCTCATCATTCAGAAAATTTCTGTGTTCTACAATCGGGTCAACCATTTCTAGAATTTCCTTCCAACATGGTCGACCAACATTATTGACTGCTGCACCATCTGGGAGTCGAAAGGGTGTCCAACACACGACAAAGAAGATACCGAGCTCGGCAAGGTCATTGAGAGGCCATGGAGGACGATAGCCGAAGCCGAGAACAAAAAGAAATACCACGTAAGTTGCTCCTTCAACTCGTTGCAAGTTGAACTTACAGTCCCTATGTATAAGCATTGTCCTCGATTTTAGTTCCGTTCCTTCATTTCAACTCGAGTTGAATTGATTTACTTACTATTTCTTCTCTCCRGTACCAGCAAGATTTTGTAAAGGCCGTGCGTATCCGCTTCACCAACATTGACATCAAGAAAAACTAGCAGATCCTCACAAAAGAGAAGGAGCTAGAAGTCCACAACGAGCTGAAAATCATCACGGCAACCCCAATCGTCTACGATCTTTAGAGCGAGCTCATCTCCGCCTAGTCCCAAGGAGAACTTGTTGATCTAGACACAATTCTGAAGTTCTACCAGCTGGACAACTGGGACCACGAAAAGGATGGGGTCTTACCCCGTGAGTTTTTTAAGTGGCTCAATAATTGCTCTGAGTCTGACTTGAAGAGACTGGCGCTGCACCTTCTCAGTTGGACTCCCGGGCAGAAGCTTTTGCATCCGAAGGTCAGCATCAAGAAGCCGACCAAAGTCCTGGAGGATTCTTATACGGCAAAGGAGTCACTTGAGAGGTGCAAGAGGAAGTAGATAATTCGCAAGCAGATCCACTTCTTAAAGAGGAATCTAAACCTGTTCAGTAACGAGGGCACCTACCGCCGGGACAAGTAGAAGTCCTTCAAGAGGGTCTACAATGTAACCAAGGCCACAAAGAATACTCTTCTGACTGGACCACCCGAGGAGTTCTTTTCCCTTTCCAAGATGCCCTTGAACAAGAACAAGAGCATCGATGAATTGTCCCCGAATGCAACCGAATTCTTCAAGATATTTCAAGAAAACAAAGGAAAGTTTGTGAAGCCCGAGGCGACGACTTCGTATAGGCCTTATGACTTGGCCAATGACAACTTCAGTTCCTGGAGCAAGAATGTTTGAGAGGGCAATACGAGCTTCATGATGAATCTAGCTATCATGGATCTCTGCCACATTTCTGGGAGTATCAACATTGGGTTTACGAGTGGCGGAGAGTCGTACTTCAAGAGCTTTCTGTAAAATTTGTAGAAGCTGCGCGGTCTTGACGTTACAGGCCCCAATGTTTGGCTTTGGATTTGTGGAGATTCAAACCAGGGTTGTTCGCCCTGACAACTTGACAACTCGACGAACACGACACGTTTGACGTCAAGTAGACCTCTTCGTCCGTCTAATAGAGTCAATGTCGAGTTGACTGCCCCGTAAAAATTTGGACCCTGCCCGTTCGCCACCTGTCTGCCAGTTGGCAACCACGTGGCAAAAAGCAAGGCGCATTCGGATAAGGGCGACCTCGGGTCTAGGCGACTGCGGGTGTGGACGACCGTGGGTGAAGGGTGACTGCATTAGGCGACTTCGGATAAGGGTGAAAGCCAGTTCCAGTACCCGCGGTTGCCCAACCAAACCACGCGCGCCCTCTGGTACCCACAGTTGCCCCACTGTTTACTCGCAGTCGCCCTGTAGTACCCGAAGTCACCCTGCAAAACCCGCGCGCGCCCTGGTTCACCTGCAGTCGCCCCACGTTGTACCCGTGGTCACCCTTCTCTACCCGCGGTCGCCCAGCAGAACTCGTGCGTGCCCTCTCTGATCCGAGGTCTCCACCAGCGGTTGCCCCAGTTGCACGTGCCTAACTGACCTGCACTCGCCCGAGTTATATATGCAGTTGCCCGTGCCCTTTGGACTCCACTTCATTTACGGTTTTTGGCTTGTATCCATCCCTTGGTGTCTACATGCATAAACCTTGCTTAAACTACATCCTACATTCATCCACGTTTGTGTTTTGGACTATTGGAACTCCGAAACAAGACTCTTGCGACTCGCAATCGATTGTCAATCATGGCCACTAGAGGCAACAAAAGCGTGTCTAGCTTCGAGTCCCACAATACCCAATCATCCATGGCTTGCAGTTTCCCACGTTCGAGCTTCTTCATGTAAAACGCTCGAGCTTTGTTGCAAACGGCGTAGGCCCTGTCGTTCTCATCGATGGCGTTTTGAATGGCCATTGATTGCTACCGCAAAACATCTACAGAAATCGGATTCTGTTGATGCTCTTTCAACGTCTCCACTTCCTTCTTCTTTCCTTGCAGAGCTAAGTTTGCACTTTCTATTTGTGCACGCAAAAGCTCCAAGTCCTCTTCCAAATCGCCCCTACTATCAGTTTCGTCATAGATACCCATGTCTCGGTAGAATTGATCCAGATCATCCGGTAACGGCGCTTTCAAAAGATCTTTGTTCGAGTTTGGCAATGAGATCAGATTTGCTGCTGTCTGTCCGTCTTGCATGTCCACATCTTCATTGTTGCTATCGAAATCGTAGCCATCGTACTCATGAGTGTATTCATCAGTGCTCGAATTCGATGACCATGCTACCTTTTCATCGGGAATTAAAGACTTCTTCCGCTTCGGTTTTGATAGCATCTTCGCCACATCGACGGATACATCCAACGTAGGAATTTTAGGTCCGACCGGGGGTGATGCGTGATGGGTCTCTGGRAGGGTGCTCCAATCCACCTCCTTCTTCAATACCATCTCCGCATACACCATTCTCATAAGAAACAAGCAGAAGTTGTCGTTGCGGTAAGTTGCTTCCTCCAAATACAACGCGTGCCATTCCTCGCAACATCTACGTTGGAACCCGGTGTCCAGGCAATACGCGAGATTCACCTTGTTCTGCTTCACGTGCTCCTTGTGGCGACACCACGGAAATACCTTGTCGATGTGGCACCAATCCACATATTTGCAAGCCGTTTTATAATTCCAAGGCTCTGGTTCGGTTTTCCAACCCTTAAAAGCCTTGATCTTTGGATGCATCAAAATGCGGGCTCRCTTCTTGTGGACTTTACCGGTCCGTTTTCGACCCTTGTCGCGATTCAGTTTCCGCTCCCGTGGTGCCACTAGTGCGGGGTTTGTAGCCGCTGGTGCGCTAGGCTCATTGTCCATTGTGCCTGCTTCGTGACTCTACCACTACTGTGAATAGTATGTCTATAATAAGCAACTAAAGAAAAAGATAAAAGCGTCCAAATATGCGCTCAGGCTTCTATGAAATCATAAACAAAAGCCCGGCGCATTTACATTTACAAGGTGTTCTACGAAATGTTCTCCACTATCACGGTCCACCGAAATTGGAAATGCCGGAAAAGGGTAGAATACTTCCTCAAATATGGCAAACTTTGTCTCTAGTGCATGCAGCCAGACACAACGAGGTGGATGGCAGTCAGTGCGCGGAGACAAAGTATGGAGACTGCAGGTGGGGTCAGACTGCTTAAGTACCCGCAATTTCGATCTCTTCAAGCGCTAGGGCGCGTGCGGGTCCAGATAGGGGGGCGCGTGCGACTGCGGGTCAGGGCGACTACGGGTCCATAGTCCCGGGTCTGGGCGACTGCGGGTCCACTCGAGGGCGACTTCGGGTGCGGGTGAAGGCGACTGCGTGTGCAGAGCTTGGACGAATGCGGGTGCGGGTAGAGGGCGACCGCAGGTCCTATAGGATGGGGCGACCGCGCTTGGAATTCAGGGGTTCACAGTTGAGGGCGACCGCGGGTGATTAGCGCAAACCAGAATGGAATTAACTAGGGCTGTTTTTTCCATTTTTTATGAAGTGCCACAATGGCGACATTAAATCTTATAGTGGTGCTCCAAATTACAACATTCATCCACATATTGGATGTATACTATGGTTTTCATCCACAATCTGGTTTGCGTGAAATTCTGCGGCCTTCTCGTCTCTATCAGATTCGAGCGCTTGAGGTCTATAAGTCTCCATCAATTTCTTCGTGTTGAATATGATTTGAGCGAGACAATTGTCAATCCAATTACTCAACTCACTGTAGTACGTGTCCACAACGTCTTTGTACTCACTCGATTCATCGCACTTCCTCAATATCCATCTCTCCAAATTCCTCTTCAAGATGTCCAAGCCTGTTTCTTTATGTCGAAGGTATTTATTCTCCAAATCCTCAGTGGTTCGGGCGTTGTACCACTCCACGCATACTTGATATGCATACTTTGTATACTAGGGTGGTGGATAGTCGGGGTTCTTGTCACGTGCTGTCTTGGCCTTCTTCGTCTTGGACGGCCCAACAGCCCCGCTTGTCATCGGGGGAGAGAGATCTACAACAAAATTTGAAGGGTTGTCGAGGTCCTCGTCTCATGGAAATACATGTCTTGTACCGCTACCTTCTCCCGGAGTAGACATGATCTCTTGTGCGCACGCACGGAGCTTCAACTTCGAGCTAGAAAAACGCAAAAACTCCTCCCCTGGAATAACACCCCTAGCCCACGAGCACGCATTCAGCCTTTTGAAGGTGGATGAAAGCCGTTGCGCAGGACCAAGAGTGGAGACTGCGGGTGAGGGCAAGCGCTTAAGTACCCGAGGTCGCCAACCAGGGCGCGTGCAGGTCTCCAGGCGCGTGCGGGTGCACAGGGCAACCGAGTGTCCGGGCCCACAGGGGCGACCATGGGTGCAGGTCCGAGGGGACGACCGCGCGTGCGGGTCTGCAAGGGCGACCGCAGGTGCGAAATCTGGGCAAAAAAGGTGGTACTCCATCATGGCGACCGCGGGTGGGGTCGTATGGGCGACTGCGGGTTCAGGGTTTAGTGTGAAATTTGAATTTTAAAATTATGTTTTGATACCTTGTATCTTTCATTTGCAGTAAAAATTACGGATTATTTTTGTATATAATATAATTGATATAATTTTATTTTCACTTTTAGCTTTTAAAAATCACAATAATTTGATTTTTCCATCAAAATTATTGAAAACGGACAACATGAATGGAAAATTTGTTTATCTCTTAAGAAAAAATATCAAAAGTTTACATATCAATTAAATAAATAGATAAATTCAGTTTGATAGTCAAATATGACATCGAGGTCTTTGTTGTAGTTGTTTTGTCTGTAAAAAATGAAATAACCAATTGAAAATTTTTCACAATGATTTCCATTGATACTTGTAACACTTCAAAAAAATTTGAAAAATTTGGATTGTTTTTGCTATTTTCTCTCATTTATGTATATTTTTTGCAACAAAAGTAATAACAATTACAATTTATCGTGAAACAAATTGAAATTTCTCAAAGTAATATAAAATTCAAAGTTTCAAGTAACACAAATACAAGATTGTTGTTTGAACACAATTAAAAAGGCCAAATTTAGCTCAAATTGAAAGTTTGATCATTTCACAATGGATCAAGTCCTTTAAGGGTTAATGACATTCATTTAAGTATAAGACCGTTCAGGCACCCATAATAAAGGAAAGAGATTAAGAGATGCGATGAAGTCAAATGGCCATTACAAATTCGGAAGGTCAATTTTTCTGTGAGGCAAAGGCAATCATTGTGTATAGGCATAAATCCAAAGACGAAAAGGCCTCAAGTATCAATAAAAAAGCATGCATAATCACATTCCTCAAAATTGATAGTCACGCATGTATCTTGCGAAAAGCCAATGTTGTTGTTCCACCTTAACGGTCTAACATGGTGCGGTACTACTTTTTCCTCAAAGACTTCGTCCTCTTTATCCTAAGTCCACAAAATTGCTCCTTTCGCCTTTGAAAGGGGAAGACTTCAGCTTTCCATCGGATGATATCCCCATTGTCGCAACCTAAATTTTTGTTTTTTCTGTGTTAATTAGATCTAGCACCGGAAYCAGCCAGTTGGAATCTGGACTCGACTAATAAACAGAAAAAGAATAGAATTTAGGAAAAACATTGAAGTAGTGAAGCATCTGGCAGAATCCAGTCCAAAAGTGTCTAGGACCGGAATCCTGCCCAACTCGGATTAGGGTTGGATTGGATTAATGTTGGACAGGATAAGAGGACCAGACCGGATTGAGTCCGAGGACTATATAAGGCCAGAAATTGCCAGAGTTCAATCTTTTTCTTCTTCGCTGTCTGTGGAGTCTGCGAGCTGCGCTGCTTCCCGACTTCGCGTTTTGAGGCGTTTTTAGCGTTGGGGTTTCTGGGCGATTTGGGCGTTTCTGGCAACTTTGGCGTCTTGGGCGTTTCTGGCAATTTGAGCGTTCTGGGCAACTCTGGGCGTTTCTGGCACTTTGAGGTGTTCTGGGCGTTTCTGGCGATTTTATGCGGAAGGAAGGGAAGATTGGTGAGTGTATGTGAGGTTGTGTGCAGATTTTGTTATTAGGGAAGCACAGTAGTAGGTTTGATTTTTGATGTTAGGGTTTTGGAGCGGAACCGTTCGGCGGTCCGGGTAGTTAGAACCGGAACCGGATCCGATCGGCGGTCTGGGAATTTAGGATCTCAGGAAGTTAGGTGGATTTTCTGGGCCTCGCCGCCACTTTGTGTTTTTGAAATGGTATTTAAGTCAACTCCGCAAGGTGGGCTGGGAGTCTTTTTCTTGCCACTCGCTTGTGTTTCCTCTTGGCTCTCTCTTTTGTATGTTTTCCCATGCTTGGCAGAATTGTATGAGGAGGAGTTAGGGAGGCGCATTCCAGTTGGCAGGAGGATTTCTCCCCTTGGTGTTTGTATCTTTAGTTCTATGTGCATGTGAGTGGGTGAGTAAGTGTTGGGAGAAAAATTCTAGACTCCTCAGCATTTTGCAGTCTTCAATTTCGGGTGAGAAAACTGTTGGCTAGGCTAGGCGGTTAGGGAGGGATTCCTTAGTTGCGCTAGAATTCCTGGATAGGAAATCCGTTTGAGGTTCCAAATCTTCTGAGGGGTCTCATCATCCAGGGATTGGTAAACGCGAGAGGACTGTTTGAGTGTTGGTACGGATTGGTTCTCTTGCAGCCACCTTGACTTCGCACGGATTGGAGAGAAAGCCAGGGTCGTTGTAATATGAGTGGGTCGTACGGGGGGTTTCTGAGTGACCTGTGGTTCGGATTAGCTTCTGGATTGCTGTGAGGAATCAAACCGGATCCGGTTTAGAGTAGGAAGTTAGAGGATTAGACAGTGGGTCTTCAGCCACTTTAATTCACGGAAGGAGTGGCGAGCCTGCCACTCTCAAAATAAGATCGTGGTCCCTCTGTTGGTTAAATAGAGGTAAAGTCAAACCAAATTGGTTCAGAGTGTACCCAGGACCGGAAGTTGTAGGGCCTTGGGGTTTTGGTTGTTTGGTGACGCAGGGAATTATTGGATCGGGAGAGGACAGAATCCGGTCCTGGGTTTTATGTATGTGTTTTGTGGTTTTGAGTTTCCGGTTGAGGACCGAAAAGGATTGAAAGTAGGCTTAACCGTGTAGAAAAGCTTACTACTTCACAGAATCTCTTGGGTTCGATCTTTAGAGTCACTTTGTTATACTCTAGGGTGGTTTTTGTGAGTATAACAGGGTATTTACCTGCCCTATGCTGCGACACCCGTTTTGAGACACTTGGATTGGGGAGAAAGGTTGACTAAGTCTTCATGGGCTCGGTCAAGCCTTGCGCGCAAGTTCTCGAAAATTCGCCAGCATCGGCACATTGGTGGGGGCAAAATCGGATCGTAACTTACTGGGCAAGGTCGCAGAGTGCATCGCGGATCCGGCTAAGAAGAGAGAATTGGAGAAGGAAATCCAGCAACTGAAGGAGGAGAACAAGCAGTTGAAGACGGAACTCCACACGGTTCACGAAGATACTGCGAATCGGAAGGAGGCCACTAACGGAATCCGAGCCTTGGCAGACCAGATCACTGAGACCAGGGTTGTCCGTGTCACGACAAGTCATGACGTCAGGATGTCATGACGGTGACATGACGTAACCTTGAAAGTCCGTCATGATAGAATATTCTATTTTTTTATGGAATATGATGAAATTCACTAGGATAAACAACATAAATTAAAAAAATCATGTTAAGGAATAGTGATACATTTGTATTTCCATCATGATTGTCAAAAAAATTTAGAAAGAAGTAAAAAAAAATTCGGAATTTAGGATTTAGGGTTAGGGATGTCATGATTCTTATGGATCATGACGTGGATCATGACATGTCATGACGTGTCACGACAGACACGTCATGACATCACGACGTGAAAAGCCCACGTCACGTCAGGATAGACATCGCTGGCTGAGACAATAGGAATCAAGGGAGAAATTTTGGCCTGGGCCAAATTATACGACGAGTTGGAGGAGAAGAAACCCTCAGGATCCCGGATTGTGAGGATCCTCTTGGATTACTTGGAGAGCATTGAAGGGACAATGCAGGACTCCTGAGAGTTGGTGGAATGCATTGAGGAGTGCAGCAAGAAGATAGTGAGAATGGGCTGCCCAACCGGAATTCATCTCTCGGACTTGTCCGTTCCGAGTGACTTCCATGTACGGATTAACTTGGAAGGAGCGTATTCCACTCTGGAGTCCAAAAAACAGCCGAGGGTGAAGAGTCTAGTGGCTGAAATGGATCCTATTGACTTAGATTCGCCACCAGCTGCTCATGGACTGGATCCAGATGCTGGCAGTGCTCGCATCCGTGTATTGGCTGAGACCTTTGAAGAGATGGATGCGGATGAAGTAGACAATCCCACCATCGGGTCTGTTATTAGGGAAGCTGAAGAGTAGGTTTTGATGTTAGGCAGTTAGGACCGGAACCGGATTTGTCCGAGTAGTTAGGATTTCAGGCTCATAGTTAGGCGGATTTTCCGGGCCTCGTCGCCGTTTTGTGTTTTGAGTTGGTATTTAATCCAGCCCTGCGTGGTAGGCTGGGAGTCTTTTTCTTTGCAAACCCGCTTGTGTTTCCTTTTGGCTCTCTCTTTTGTATGTTTTCCCATGCTTGGCAGAATTGTATGAGGAAGAGTTAGGGAGGCGCATTCCGGTTGGCAGAGGATTTCTTTCCTTGGTGATTGTATCTTCAATTCTATGTGCATGTGAGTGGGTGAGTAAGTGCTGGGAGGGAATTCTAGACTCCTCAGCAGTCTGCAGTCTTCAATTCCGGGTGAGAAAACCGTTGGCTAGGCTAGGCGGGATAGGGAGGGATTCCTTAGTCGTGCTAGAACTCTTGGGTAGGAAATCCGGTTGAGGTTCCAAACCTCCTGAGGGGTCTCATCATCCAGAGATTGGTAAACGGGAGAGGACTATCTGAGTGTTGGAACGGATTGGTTCTCTTGCAGCCACCTTGACTTCGCACAGATTGAAGAAAAAGCCAAGGTCGTTGTAATATGAGTGGATCGTATGGGGGGTTTCTGAATGACCTGTGGTTCGAATTAGCTTCTGGACTACTGTGAGGAATCAAACCAGATCCGGATTAGAATAGGAAGTTAGAAGATTAGACAGTGGGTCTTCAGCCACTATAACTCACGGAAGGAGTGGCGAGCCTGCCACTCTCAAAACAAGATGGTGGTCCCTTTGATGGTTAAATAGAGGTAAATTCAAACCGGATTGGTTTAGAGTTGTACCCAGGACCAGAAGTTGTAGGGCCTTGGGTTTTTGGTGGTTTCGTGATATAGGAAATTGTTGGATCGGGAGAGGATAGAATCCAATCCTAGGTTTTCTGTGTTCGTTTTGTGGTTGTGAGTTTCCGGTTGAGAACCGGAAAGGATTGAAAGTGTATTTAACTGTGTAGAAAAGCTTATTACTTCATAGAATCTCTTGGGTTCGATCTTTAGAGTCACTTTGTTATACTCTAGGGTGGTTTTTGTGAGTATAATAGGGTATTTACCTGCCCTGTGCTGCAACAAATACGAATACTGAAAGATAAACCAATGTTTTGAAGAGAAGAAAAAAAAAATTCTGGAATTTTTTTTTTATGTGACTGAAATAACAAAAAGACCCAACCAAAACTTATATTAAAGTATTAGAAAAATACCAAAAGCTTGTCGAATGATACGGTGTGAAGTTTGAGGAAAAACTTGACCCCCTGAACAAGAGCATGCATTCAGCTACCTAGAGGCAGATGAAAGACAACACGCAGCGCTGGAAGTTGCAGAAGCGGTCGCCTAGGCAACTGCTTTAGTACACACAGTCGCTTAGATGCGCGTGCGTGACGGTGCAACAGCATGGCCAGGAGACCGCGGGTTTCGTGGGTTCAGGCTCCCTAGGCGACTGAACATAAGGTGAGAGCGCATTGGGTGCAGGGTTGTCATATCGAACGGGTTGGAGTGATCCCACTGGACGGACGGACGGGCAAACCGGACCGGACGTCCGTCCGGTCCGAACAAACTGTCCACGGATCCGTCCTCGCCCTGACGAACCCGTCCTCGCCCTGATGAATCCGTCCACGCCCTGACTCCCAGACGTCCGCGCCCTGACCCCCAGACGTCCGCGCCCTGACCGGACGGGCGAGACCTCTATCGGACGAATCGAACGGACGGACAGGCAAACCATACGGACGTCCAGTATGACAACCCTGATTGGATGTCTACGGGTCCGCAAAACGGGACCATTTGGAAGACAGTCTTGGCTCATATGTTGGGACTAGCACCTGAAGTTGCCCCACATGCGCATGCGCCCCGGGTTTGAAGAAGAAAATGTCCCTTACAGTGACTTGAACCCTACCCATGGTCGCCCATGGGTGCAATCGCCCTGCATGCGTAGTCGCCCACATGCGCCCGCGCCCCCTGGAACCCCTAAAACAAGTTTTGTTACAAGCGACCTCATCAATGACTCTACCCGCAGTGGCCCCAGGACCTGAAATTGCCTTTGCACCCGCACTCGCCCCTGGGTCCCGTTTGTAGAACTCTTGTAGACTATGACCTCGTCATTGAACCTACTCGCGGTCGCCCAAAACCTCCAATCGCCCTTTAGACGCAGTCGCCCTCAACAGAGGCCATTGGGAAAGATTTGCACCGCCTTGTTACAAATTTCCTATGCCCTATTTAATTCTTTTATTGAATGATACGGATTTCTACAGAATGTTAGTAATTGAAAGAAGTTAAAGAAAATGCTGCTGGTTAGTTTATATTGGTGTAGTTTCTTTTCAATTTCTGAACCCTTGACCCTAAATCCTAAACCCTAAACCCTACACCCTACATTCTAAACCATGGAATCCTTCCGTTCCAAATTGGAATTTGTTGAATTTTTTTATGTGGATTTATTTCACTTGCATGTGTGTTTGTAAAACTTATTTTCGAGCCCGTGTTCTTATATGAAAAGGTTCATTTTTCTCTTCTGTGTGGCATTGGCTTAGCACAATTGTTTATGTGGATTTATTTCATTTGGATGTGTGTTTGTAAAACTTATTTTGGAGCCCGTGTCCTAATCGGTGGAGGTTCATTTTTATCTTCCGTGAGGCATTGGGTTAGCCAACGACGCTAGCGTGCGAGCTTGGAGCGGCAAGCTTGTGAGCTGCGAGCATGGAGCTTGTGAGCTGTAAGCCTCCAAAGCAAAAAAATTCAGTTTTTTTGCTACAAAACTGGTTTTCCAAATTTAAAAAAAAAAAAAGCCTAACTATACTATTCATACTACGTTCAGAGACCCATGACCGTATCTCCTATAACCGTGGATGACCAAAAATTTGATAATTTGTTGTTATGAATTTATATCCTCACTATGCATTTTGGGTTATACATTTGTGTGCCACGGTCTAGGGTTTAGGGTATCTCCTACAATAAAAGGCAAGTCAAATGCTTCAACTATATTGAACTCATGTCATAAAAAATAGAATGGAAATAAAAATGAAAATTACATGAAAACAACAAGCAACAAATTATTTCAATTGTACCATATAAAAATGAATACATTATAGGGAAAGTATATTTGAAAATAGGGCAATGCCTATTGTGGAACTATGATGATTCCGGCTTGAACTAGTAGTAGCTTCAATTCATTGAAGCTATAACTTGGTGCATGAATGAATTTGTCATTCACGACATCCATCTTGCAAAAGTACCTGTACAAATAGTACAAGTGCTTGCAATTCATGTATTGCTGTCGACCTCCTATAGCCGATACAGCCATATTGACAAAATCTGGGCATGTGCATGTGGGGAACAAATCCACTGTAACTTGGTAGACATTCTTGTTTGGGTCAGCCCCTGTCTCTAGCTCTACGATTGCACCCAGGCCTAGAAAAGGGATCAAGGTCACTCGTTCAATTTGCCCCGTAACATTGCGAGCGCTCTCCCACTTGTTGCGTTGTTCTATAGTTGGTGCATTTGCAATCCTCCGTATTTGAAATACTGGGGATCCTCCTATAGCTACATTTTTTTTTTAATGGACACAAACATGAAAGGAATAAATTGAAATACTGGGGACCCTCCCATAGCTACATTTCTTTTTAACAAACACAAACATGCCTCCGATTAGGAGCACATAGAATATATATACAAACTAGGCTCTAGAAAATGGAAACTTTATATACAAATTCACATGACAAATTCACTTACCTTAGCCATGAATCCTCCCCACTGCAAGTATCGAAAATGCCAGAACGCCAGCCAGTTGTCCAAGTGATGAAGACCTTCTTCGCATGCAGCACTGGAAGACAACCACCATGACTGAATGGCAAGGTAGCGTATCTCAGCTTCTTCGGCGGTCTTGGACTCTTTATATTGCTTGCACAGAGTGATGTGTTGTTGTTGGAACGCCTCCTTGATATGCTTCTGCGTGTGTTTGTGGAGAGAATTACTCCAATGGAGCAAGCAAGTTCTTTCACGATTCTCCATTACCTCATTGGAGGACCCACTTCCATACACAATCCGTATAGCATTCCAGTTTGCCATGGCACTATCTGCCATGAATTACTTGAAGTTCACTTGTTCCACTCCGTGTCGAGCCATGACTGCGTTCAAAGATCTCCAGAACTGGACTTGGATCTCTGTGTCTTCCGATTGCATATCACAGGTAGCAATGGTCATGACTTTTTTGTACTGGGCATCGTACACGTGGCAGGCCATGGTACTCCAGTCGTTAACATGCCTCACGTGGTCGAACATGATCCACGCGTTCTGTAGGTCACCTCCTGATTGTATGCGGGGGACTAGGTCCACTCCACTCCCTGGCCCTTCAGATAGCATCTTGAAAAGGTAGACCTTTTCCTTTCCCTGTCTTGGAAAGACGCTGTCATGGATAAACTCGAACTTGGACTCCTTCTTCATTGTCATTATGTTGTTGATGACCCCTCCTTTGTTGCTTGAGCGGAATGAAGATATCACGTTCCTAATGTTAGGACTGCTAAGGTATTGGAATCTATCCATGACTTCATCTAGTTCTTGTCCTTTCAACATCTCTTTCTCTCCTTCTCCATTGTGAAACAGGTAGTTTGTGAGGAACTCCTTGCTAGCAGAAAGTGCAATTGCAGAGTTGGTGGCCGTCGGCGTTTTGGCCACCTGCTCTGCAATGAGTCCCGAGATTTTATTCGCCGAGTCTCTATACATGCCCATAGCTACAGGGTGGGCATGATTTCCAAAGTGAATTGCAGGCCTTGTCATTTTTTCACTATCGCTATATGCATAGTATATCCTGGCGTCACAAACATTGAGGCACATCAGAGCACTCTTGTAGACCTTGCATACAAGAGTACAGTCCTTGGGTGGACTACCTCCTACAACTAAAGGGAAGACTGTGTATCCGCTCCACTTTGTCTCATTTTTTTTGGAAGCCCTCTTAAGATAGTCACATTTTGAATTTTGACAAGTAAGGTGGCCAACGCAATGTGACTTACAGAATTTCAGGTTGTCGGGGTTGTGGATGTTCGTGGTGACAAGCTTGCACCACGCGTGTCCGTCGTATCTTTTGTCCATCCCGTCGAAGTTCTTGGCCGCCGAGGAAGAGGAGGAGGAGCGACACGGAGGCAGTTCAAAGATCACGTCACCGTTGAATTGCGTCGGTAGATACTGCACGCGGTGGTGCTTGATAGCATTGAGATCCATTGTGGATAGTTCATTCCGAGAGCGTCGTACTGTTGCCAATCTCTTCAAGCACTCCATTATGCTGACCGGGTGAACAGGAGAAGGATGCAGAGGCGGACGAGATCTAAGAGACTGAGTAGGACTACTACATGAGGTGTTTGGATTTGAGTGAGCAAGTCCGTATTTGTTGCACTCCAAAGGAATTGTGCACTTCTGCTTTCCAAGCGCCAAGTCAGGTGACTCACCATTCGACTCGCTAGACAATTCTACAATAGATTCTAGTTTTTCTACCTTCACTGACGGGAGAACTATGCTCTCAGGAAACACAAAACAACCATCAGGAGTTGCACTTGGTGAAACTGTTCGGGTAACGCATGTCCATCGTTGAATTATCCGAATGGCGACTTAGAATTTTTGCTGACAGACCTAGCATTGAAAGTGGAAGCCCATAAGCTCAATAGTTCTCAGGGCCTAGGTACCAGCAATGGCCTTCCTTTTCTTGACATTTGACAACAGAAATGGACTGCTCTAATTCACCTGACTGAGACAACTTCTCCTCTTCAATGTAGATGGAGGACTCCACAAATCTGAAGCGAACGTGTAGGAGATGACTCATGACTTTAGCTCAATCTCCGTCTGTGGTTGGAAACACAAGGAGGACATCTTGACCATGCACTCGGATACAAGCCATCCTAGCGGAACAAGGACAACACATAAGAGCATTTGCGAGACAGCAAGACAGTGGAAACTGAGGAGGCAGCCGAATTAGTATTTTGTCATATAGTACCATTCCATCCAAAGATTTATATTTGCATGACGAGGAGGTTAATTACGGAAAGAATTAAAGTTCGTTATTGCAATGAAGTTTGCAACCAAACCGCCATAGGACAATTCAAGTCGTGCAGTACTTCCTACTTAATTATGGTGAACGGGAAAGATGTATAAAGATAATTAAAAATAATGGCGACGTCAATTATTAAAAGCTTCCCGTTACATTGGTAGTACCAATTCCTAAGATATGCCTTGGTATGCGCGGAATGAAAAGCCGGCGGAGATCCTTGAATTTGGCAAGCGGCATTAAGTTTCCCACATATGTAGGCTCATTAATCTGGTTGCCAAAAGCCAGCATTAATGTCCTTGACGGCCGATGGAATAAAGGGACTTAAGTATGTCGAGAATACATCAAATTCAAGACGTCAAACAAATAACATAAGATGGCCAGCCACCTTCTGAACAAGGCCTTTTTATTTGCTTTTACAACACTTGATAGGAGGAGAGGAGAGGGAGGCCGTGTGTAGACAGATTGTGTTCCATGCATGTAGAACTACCTAGTGCTGAGCATGTGCTTCCTTCGTTGAGGAAGAAGAAAAGGCGTATTTCATTTTACTTTTCATCATCTAAGTCATTGAGGAAGTCTAGGATGAACAAGAAGAAGGTTGTGTCGAAGATGTCTCAATCAACCCCGGGGGAGCTAAGGAAGTCCCTTCGCTTTGGTGGAGGCAGCATTGGAGGCAAGGATGCTGGTGCTACAAAGAATACTATTGCAGGAGACGACACACAACAGGACTCAAGCGGTGATCAAAATGAAGGTGAACAAGAGAATGTTTTCACTGTGAGTAATTGTACCCTCAAGTCTCTTGGATTCCTTGCATTACAGTGCATTCATGGATAGAACTCATAAGAAAATATCGCCCTATCTCGCAAGTTGGGAGCATGGTTGTTCGCCCGGACAACTCGACAACTCGATGAACACGACATGTTCGACGTCAAGTAGACCTCTTCGTCCGTCTAATAGAGTCAATGTCAAGTTGACTGCCTCGTAAAAATTTTGACCCTGCCCGTTCGCCACATGTCTKCCAGTTGGCAACCACATGGCAAAAACCAGGGCGCATTCGGATGTGGGCGACTTTGGGTACATGGCAACTGCGGGTAGGGGCGACCTCGGGTAGGGGCGGGTGCAATAGGGGCGACCCTTCACCACCCGCACTCGTCCCTACCCGAGATCACCCCTACCCGCAGTCGCCCTTTCAAAGCCCGCACTTGCCCTTTGGCCATGCGCACTCGCCCCTACACCACCCGCACTCGTCTATTGGCCATGCGCAGTCGCCCTTTCGCCATCCGAAGTGGACCTACCCGTAGTCGCCGTTTTTGGACCCGCGGTCGCCCTACTCGTAGTTGCCTTTTTTGGGCTTTCCACGTCGGATGAAAATATCTGCCCATCGGTCAGAAAATTTTCAAAATTTGGGTGACTGCGGATGTGGGCGCCTTCGAATTTGTCGAGCATGTCCGACACTCGACATACTCGACATGCGACGTCAAACAGACAACTCAACACCGAAACCCGAAAACGCGTTTGACAGAACAACCCTGGCTGGGAGGCGGCATTCAGGTGGCCGCACCACGTAGCCCAAAGCCACGCCACGTAGTAACGAGGACGAGCCCGTGAGCCAGGGCAGGCAGCTCGCGCCGTACCACTCGCTGGCCGGGGGAGGCAACCTTGCCGCCAAGCCCGCAGGTTGGGGCTGGCAGCCTGCATTTTTTGGCAGGCAGTCCATGGACATTCCCCCCACCTGCCTCGGTGCGGTGTGGCAGGGCGCCACCTCAAGGCATGGCCGCCCATGTGCCATGCCGTTGTGGCGCGACGCCACAACATTACATGGGGACCACGGGTCATGCGGGCTACATTCCTTCCCGACCATCCACATGTAAGAAAGGCGTTGTCTGCAACATAGGACGCTGCCAAATTTATAGGATCTTCTAATTTGGGAAACTAAAGTCCACCAACACGCATAGATTTAATCTTCACCATCAAACCATTGAATACCCAAGTTGCATTGCCTCATCTCCTCACCGCGTCTATGAACTCAAGAATGCAAAGCAATCAACACTATAACAAAACATGGTAAAAAAAAACCGCGCATCGAAATCCATTACGGGTTTTTTTCCATGTTTTTGTGTCAATGAAATCCATTGTTCAAAAATTCAAAATTTCTTGGTAGTCACTCGATTTGCCGATTGTCAATCAACCAAAAAAAAATATGTCTTGTTTTTGCATTAATTTTCAATGGTCAATGAGATGTACTTCAATGATGTTAGTGATGTCCGTAGACACATTCAATTGTACTATAACTTCTGTACAAAATTAATCAACTACACGCGTGCGGTTTTGGGTTTAGGGTTCACGTACTTGCAGTTGTGTTATATGCATGTGTTAGCTACATGATGAAGAAGAAGGCACACGCACACACAATATGAGTGCAAGTGCGTGCTCACGAGTGCAAGTGCAAGTGCGCGCAAGTACAAATGCATATTGTTGGTGCAAGTGCACTTGAATTCATCAATGTGCGCGAGTGTACGTGTGCGCGAGTGCAAGTGTATGGGTTGATTAATGTGTGCAAAAAATACATGCGCATGAGTGCAAGTGCTTTGCACGTACACTTGAGTGCGCGAGCTTAAAACGCACTTGTGCAATCAAGTGCGCAAGCTTAAAACATGCTTGTGCACTCAAGTGCACAAGCTAAAAACGTCCACGTACTCAATATGTCACTTGCGCACACTCTAACTGGAATTCAACATTTTTCCACTTAGTCAAATGAGCGCACATTCACTAGCATTTATTCATGATCAGCAACAAATTGGGATTGGAAACTAGGATTGGAAAATCTTCATGCCGTGCTTGAAAGAAATACCTATTAGTCGACCTCTAAAATGCAAAACCATTCAACTTATAAACATCAACATCAACACATATGCCATGAAAATTTCCAACATCTACATCCCTCATATATAAGAATCTGATATGTACTCAAAATAAACCAAAAACGCAACTCAATTCATTCTTACCTGAGTAAGTCATTGGATCTCAATGAATACAAAAGAATCTTTGTACATTGTTCATCCAAGATCCACCACCAGCTTAGACATAACGATGTGAAGAATCAACCGAATGAAAAATTGTCATCACTAAACGGAAAAACAACTTGGTTAATCAAGTTCAGTAGTGTAGAAAATACAAAATTGAGCTAACCAAGATGATTTCAAGCATCATATTGTTTGGAATCATGACTTGGAAATAGGAGCACATACTTCTCCATCTACAAGAACTAACTTACACACTTTTCCATTGAATCAATTTAAAATCATATCTATATTCAATGACATTACCACTAGTCCAATCACTTCTACATTAGCTACCGTAGTGCAACTTATCACTTCCTCAATTCACTCCACAATGCCTTTCAATTCCGTAACCTCCTTCCCAAACCCTATAGAATCCTGAAAACTCACAAAGATTCAATCCAAAGATTTATGGATTGCAAATACTAAAAGCTCACAAAGTAGAGTATTTTAACACTTTAATCCTAAACCCTAAACCTTGGATCTCAAACACACTTGTAGAAAGAAGGCGAAAAGCAAACCCCATTGGTAAGCGAGCTCAATTTTGATGTTCCTTGGAGGAGAGCTCAAGGCCACAACAATAGGAACATCATGGCGGTGCAAATGGTGCACCAATTGAACAGCCTTTGGCAAGGACTTTACCGTTTTTCTTCTACATAAAAATCACAAAATAGAGAGAGGCTTTTGAATAGCACCCGCAACAACAATGTCCTTACAAAAGCTTTCAACAAGACATAATTACAAAAAATTCCATGGATTGCAAGAACAAAACCCTCTTAAAGCAACACCAATATTTTGTAATTGAATTCTGTAGGAAAGCACAACAATTCCTAAACCTCAATGACAAAAGATGCTACCTCCAAAGACCACTTGTCCGATCATTTTTTGAGTGCCTTGCCCTATTGCCCATCACACTCTTTGCCATAACTTCCCATCGCAACTTTCATACACCGGACCGCCTTCAACTCTATATTCAACCACCAATTATCCCCAAAATTTTGATTGTAACCAAACCTAGAAGAAACAATTCTTTGATCCACCCACTCATTGAGAGTACACTCATTGAGAGTACACTCATTGAGAGTACAGACAAATACTTGGCAAAGAATCAAGCAAAACCCTTTTATGGCAAAGTGCACCATACTCATACTGGAGGTTTGCCAAGACTCACAACACAAATTATGTCACACTTTCTCAACACTTCAATAATAATCTAAAGATTTTTAAAGCTGGACGTTTACCAAGACTCACAACACAAATTATGTCACACTTTCTCGACACTTCAATAATAATCTAAAGATTTTTAAAGCTGGACTCAGTAGTGCCTATGGATTACAACAAACTTTGAGCACTATAACAATTGCAGAAACGATAGGGAACCAATTTTGAAGAATAATTAAACAATACAAACCTCAACCAATTTTGAAGAATAATTAAACAACACAAACCTCAGTGACGGTTGTGCAGTTCATAGTGAACTGTGGTGCAAGCTCGTTGATGAGCTCTAGAAGTTGCCTAATAAAAAGTTCCTCGCCTTCAACCTACAACATATGACATGGTTCCAAGTACTAGGTTAAAAATGCCGGCTAAACCAAAGTCTCCATATATCCACGAAGAGACAGACCACACTACGTAGCATTTAATTTTCACTGTAAAGCGAGCCTGCAACCCACGAAGAGATTCCTGTTCCTACGTTTGAGGAAATTTGAGGTCAAAGCTCCTAGTCTCTTTGTTTGGAATGCCAATCAAGGCTTCTACAAACCCCGGCAAACAACTACTTGCCTCGTTTTTATCAAGCTGGAAACCTACATTTGCCAACCACAACGATCAATCGAACATTCATCTTGAAATACTGTCTTCACATTTGATTTTAACGCAGAAAAAAAGTAACAAAACGAGAGGCTCGTCAACAATAGCGCACTCCAATTTAAAACATCATAACAAGAGTGCAGAAGTGATTTTAGCAGTGGCTATCAAAGCGCACAAAAAGGGAGAGTTCTGAGATCTGACATCATTCTGACTTGACTTTACATTTAATAAGATCCTTAATACTTTAACTTTCTGCTTGCATGATAAAATCTTGTCACCAGTAATTTCGTCTTCATTCAGTCGCACCGCAGAAACATCAACGATGCTGACATCACCCGCCTAAAGCCACAACCCACAATATTCGTGCATAAAGAACTAGTACAATAAAAGTCACGTATGGATGGAAAGAAATTCTCCAATTCAACAAATGAAGGACGAATGAAGGACAAGTATAATCAACTTACCTCCAAACCTCTGCTTGTGACTACTCGGAGAGAGCTTAAATCTTTCAATCTGGACTGGAGCTTAGCATCGGCTGCTTTCTGTGCAGCCACTGCATCGTCCACCTCGCACTCCAAAGTTAAATATATAAGTTTAATAACAAAAACCAAACTTTGATTTACCTAAACGACTCATTTCCATTCCAATAGATATAGAAGCGGCCAATAGAGGATTATAGAAGACAACAAATCAAAAATAAGATCCTAATAACTGACAGAATGCTCTCAACTTGGAATATTCATAAACAGAATCTGGTAACAGATTATAGAAGACAACTGTAGGAGCAACTTACATAAGACATTGCTTTTGGAAGAGTCCGCTTCAGTACAACCTCAACCGCAAAGGAACGGATCTGCTCTTGGCCGATGAAATTGATAAACACTGATTCGGGTACTCTTGTGCCAAGCCTGAAGCCCGGAGTCTGTGCATTATTCCAAGCCACAAATCGTAATTCGGGTTGTCTTAATTTAGTTGCTTGTGTTCATTTTGGACTCCTACTCTAATCCCATAGAGCATTAAAAATGAAAGTGAAAAAAAACTTCAGACGCTCAAAGTATGTTTTGATGTTCACTAAACAATGAACTTAACTTYTGAATCGCGTGAGAACATCCTGCAAATCCTATTTATCTGAGTTGGTCAAGAAGTTAACCTAGTCTAACTTTTTCAGCCAATTGAAGTTATTTCAGCTGCCGCACTTATCAGCTGGCAAGAAGCACCCCCCCACCTTAGAACAAGCGCAAATCTCTCAAGGAAAACTAGAACGACTTAAAATTCTAAAACATTGAATTCATATAAAGTCCAATTACGTGCACAGGTGGTGACATTTTACCTGAAATGCATAAAACATAGAATTTGCAAAGGTAAAATTCTGTAGTATATTCACCACTCCGGTAGTCCGGTCCATGTATCCGGATGCTCTTGCAACTGCCTCAACAGCCTTTCAGCAGCAGCTCTCTGCATTAAAGTGAGATCGGTCAGCCAACTGCTTCCGCATTGCTTATGCCCTTTGACATAGTTGTATTACTGAATTCTATTCCGGCACATTTGCTACATTAACATGCATGACAGTTGGCATTCAGCTTCACCTATCAGTAACTAGAGAGTACGAGTACGAGGATTGAAGTCCCCGATGGAATGCAAAGACCCGTCACCTTGAGAATGAAGGAGGTCCAAAATCACGCGCGAATCGGTTGAATATGATAGAGGAAGCACAACCTGGAGCTGTAACTAAAGGCGTAAAGACAATTTGTTTCAATCCGGACACGATGCACCGTAACGTGTTTCCCAAGTCCAACCAAACGCATGACATCTACACGATGACACCTAGAGCCCGATACAACAAAAGATGCACCTAATCCTCATAATCTGGATTTTAAAACCTCAATGTAAGTTGGAAATGCAAGGGCAGGGACAAGAAAACCTTGTACTGCTAAATTAGGAAACCATCTGTGCTCCAGGATAACACAGTGCAATACTCTTGACCACTCCGGATTACCACCAGTCCATCACTACTGCATCCAGAGTGCTCGGATACAATCCTAGTCTTCCCGACCCACTAACAACTATTCAAGCAGGTCTAGAATTTAATCTTGAACCGACGATAGCGACGACATACTTCCGATGGCACCCTCTTTCTTTACATAGCTCAAAAATCGTTCCTACGATGCTAAAATGCTTAACGTGATGCAAATTGTATCCTCTGTCTTAGACGTCGTTGCCAGAATCTGTATTGAGTATGAACAAGATTTTCGTGACAGAAGTGTTAATTTTGGGTACCTTGGGGAGATGGGGGACAACCATCAATGGTAGCGTAGCCTACAAACACACATAAAGAAAATGTGCGATCTGGACTGCTGCTCCATCCAAACGCGCCACAGGAGCTGCAGCAGCTTCCTCCCAAATCAATGCAAAAGGTCCCCTTTCCCTTTCATCTTCGTTTCCAAAATCGTTCTGAAATTTATTTCCGAGCATCAAATCACCTTTGTAGATTTGTTCTAGGGTTTTCTTCTACGTCATTGGCAAGCAAAAAAACAAAGATGCAAATCAATTGACAATGTTTTACGTCTTCGGCGTTTGCTTTTCCTCTAAGAAATGAGTATCTAAGAAATGGTGACGATTCAACTGATTACAACCATGAAGACAGCCTAATGAAGTATTGGATTTAGGTCATCTACCAATAAATTTTTCAACATCTGTAACTTCAGTATATGGTATCCCATAATACATTCTTTAGTGCATTGCAGTCTTCTCTCATTTGCTAACAAGATCTTGTAAAGTTTAGCCTAGTTCACTTTTGGGTGTCTCTACCTTATTAGTTGTTGCAGCAGCCATGTTGAGCAGCAGGCCCCCATCTGGAACTTTCGGGGTGCCAAAGAAGAGTGATGCACTAAAAGACAAGCCCCAAACGAGTTGGGAGACCACAATTGCTGCCAGCAACACCGCACACATCACTGATTTACACATCCATGCCCTTGAGACCTCTCCAGCTGCAATCCTTATAGCCAACCCCATAAACTTATAAACTTATCTCCTGTCAGCTCTTGATTTCTTGACCTGCAATTGATCAAGTTTCACTTGCACCTGCAACTTCAGGACTCACATTCTTGGGCATTGTCACGATGCCACTGCAATAAAGAAGGATCATGACATCAAGGATATCGAAAGTGTCGAAAGTAGCCTGTAGCCGGTGGCATACAATCTCCACAACCAAATGGCACATCGATTTGACAGCCGTCACGCGTACTCTTCAACAGACAATGGAAAGCGTGAATGAGTGCAAGCAAGACAGGCAATGCTCAAGGAAGTTGTGAAATCGGTTGAAGTTGGCACTCTGGAGGAGAAATCCAAGCTGCACTGGTTCATAGCTGCCACAAACCCAGCCTGAACAACAATTTCCATTTCCATAGGGTACCCTCATACATAGAGCCAAATCATAGACGAGCTCACACCAGTAATTTGCAAGGATTGCTCCTAAAACGACTTAAACGATGTGCATTAACTCAGAAATAATGAAACGACGCCCAGCAATGTGCGCATCGTCACTCAATGCACAATGCACGTCAGAAATCGATCTAATCGCCCAAACGACAGGGTGATTCAATAAACCGGCGATAATTTCAAGGAATGATAAAAAAAACTATTATTTCAAGATCCACGCTTCTAGGGCACAAACTTTAGACAAAAATAAAGTAATTCAGCCTGCTCATGTCCCTCACGCAATTAGCAGCAGAGAGCGGAGGACCATGAACGAGACGATCATACGTTAATATGATTATTGCTCCTCCCAAATCGTCTCAACAATCAAGATCACAGAGCCCGAAGAATGGAGCAAATGTTCAAACCTTACCTCGTCTTTGGAACCGGTGCCATAAAATGCAATCACAGTCACATCAAGAAGTCCGACATCAAAAGGCTAGTTGAAATTCAACAGCTTCTCCACCATGGCACCCGCCGCTCCTCCGCAACAGGAAAATCAAACACTCCGCCCCCCTCGTTTGTCACCTAAACGCCCGCACTAAATTAACCACCACCAGCCCTGCCGGAACTCAACCACGCGCAAGCTCCAAGAATCTCCAGGAATGCTCGCAAAAACCTGGCAACGTTGACGTAATGCACGTCACTGCTGTCGTAAGAGTTGTGGTTTATCCGGAAAAACACGAGGTTCCTGGCTGTGGTAAGTGTTTGAGAAAGAAAGGAAAAAAGAAAGTCTCTAAAAGAAACCTATCCTCACACCTAAACCAATAACAAATCCAAAAGAAGTTGGTTTCTATAATCTAACTGCAAATCCAAAAGAAGTTGGTTTCTATAATTTAACTGCAAATCCAAAAGAAGTTGGTTTCTATAATTTAACTGCAAATCCAAAAGAAGTTNGCAAATCCAAAAGAAGTTGGTTTCTATAATTTAACTGCAAATCCAAAAGAAGTTGGTTTCTATAATTTAACTGCAAATCCAAAAGAAGTTGGTTTTTATAATCTAACTGCAAATCCAAAAGAAGTTGGTTTCTATAATCTAACTGCAAATCAACCTTCAACCTCAAATCGTGTCAGTTACAGTAGTACCCAAAACCCACTCAGGTTTGCCTAATGCTTCCTGTCAACTCAAAAGAATAGCCCTCACAACAATTCAAAGGAAAAAGAAACCCAACCCTCGCAAAATGAACACTCCAAACCATCAACACAACCAAAAATAATCATATCCAAAGGTAATCTCAAGTTCCAAATTGGAAAATCCTCCAAAGAGTACAAGAAAGAGCTAAAGAAAGCTCAACAAGAGAGAGAGAGAGAGAGAGCTCCAAAGGTAGGAGCCCAGCCATTAAATACCCTCCTACACAACCCTTCCAAACCCTAGCCACCTTGAAAACCCTAGTCGCCTTTGAAAACCCTTCGAAACCCTTCAAAACTTTTTGAACCCTTCCAAATGCAAGCCGCCTTGAAAACCCTAGCCACCTTTGAAAACCCTTAAAAGCCCATTGAAAGTTGAAACCCTTTGAAAGTTGAAACCTTTCAAATCCCTTCGAGACCCTTCGAAACCCTCCACCCTCAAGACCACCTAACACTTCCACTCTTTGGATTTGAATTAAAACAGAACAAGATGCCTAAATTCAACCACTAGATAGCCCACATCACGACACCGCATGGCTGATATCCAAGTGCAACACAATCGGCAGAGCAAAGAAGGAAAAATAAATTGGCAAATCTTTCAATGGCGCAACGCAGAGAAGTTCAAACGGAAGTGTGACGGTGAAGAAGCAACTGCGAGCAACTAGCTAAGGTACTGGATTGTAGGGTGTTACAAACCTCCCAAATGACGGGGTGATTCAAGAACACGGCAATAATGGGGATTCCAAATCATGTTTCAAATTTGCGATCTCTGGCTAGACTGCTTCCCAACCTTGATATCCAAACCTTCATTTTTGTACTCAACAATAGCTCCAGCATCTAAAAGAATATTTACTGTCATAAATACAGAACGCTAAGGAAAAGCTCAAAACAACAGAAAGTGGAACTGCCATGCTTCCAGGTCGAATAGCCAATCCAATCAAAGAATAAGGCAAAGAACCAGAATTTCAATTACAAAACGTAGAAGCAAACATACACATCACTAAAACCTTGAAGGATTTGTATTGTCGTTAACCACATCCTATTTGGTGCGCAAACAATTTCGAAGTTATGCTAGCATATGGAGAAAGAATCTTCAATCATTGATAACAAAATTTAATTACTCACCAAAATCCAGAGATTCCAGCTCCAGTGACAAAGCCGCTAGAGTCGCTAAAGCATCCAGTCCACTGCTGCTATCTGCCATGCATATTCATGATTGTAAGATATGTATATTTTTAACGCCAAATATATGTACAAGCACTTGATGTTTTAGAAACCATAAGACAACTTTATTTGATTCAAATTATCGCCATACTTTAAGCATTAGTTCCTCAGCTCAATATGAGTGAAAATACCTCCAGAAAAAAGTTGTCGACTTCTCGAGCCACAGGTTGCCTGAGGTTGTTCAGCACGCGCGGGATGAGCTGCGACATCATCTCCAGTGTGGAAAGCTCAAGCCCTTTACTCACAGACAGAAACGGGAGAGTGGCAGGGACGTACTCGGCTATGGCGTGGAGAAACGCCGTGCTCGATTGTACTGGAATGGCGTGCACACAGTACTGTGTGTCTTGGAGTGCCAGGTCGGGATCCGTGGTGGCTGTCACGTTTTTAGGTAAGTGGTGACGGGGAAAGTACTTTGTATTCATGTGGTGGTCGTTGATGTAGTCCCGGATGGTGGAGTCGCGGAGAAGAAGGGTGACATTCATGTTGGCTTTGTTGTGAGCAAAGAGAACCACCATTGCGGTGCCGAAGGCGCCCCTACCAAGGACAACCACTTTCTTCGTTTTTTTGAGGGCGCTCTTGCGGCATGCGTTCATGAGTTGGCAGGAGCAAGACCAACGGACCATCTTCTCCCAGGCCGTGCATACCACTTTGTGCTCCTCGCCTCCTCCTTTATGCGGGTGAAGAGGAACGGAGAGGCTGCTGGGTTGCTGGGCTGCTACTTCTGTTCGTCTCTAAGGTTGTCTCTAAGCTCAGACACGCAGAGCTTGTGRCGGAATTGTCTGGTTCCTCCTCAGCAATCAATTGAYGAAATGTGTCTGGCTCCTCCTCGGCAATCAATTGACGAAAGGTGTGCTCGTGGGCATCGTCTGATGTTGTGTCAACGAGGTCATGCTCTTTCAAGGATGCAATCGGGCCGTTGCAATGACAACTTGTCGTCCCGAAGTGGTCGACGAAGGAACTCGCGCACTGAACCCGAAATTCAACATGAAAAGTCTTTAATGGGACACGAGATTGTCTATTGGAAGTGATTCCTAATGCAAGCACAGTCTTTGGGATTGCGTCCCCATCATAAGACTGCGATGAGAAAAACGAGGAGGCACTGGAGAAGGCGCTACTGCGAATCCCAAGGGTCACCGTGAAACTAGTGGTAGCCATTGCAAGGGGGGTGGCGAAATTTTTGAACTTTTGAATGCGTTAACCTAGTCGTGCCATCATCCCTTGGCCGCCCCACAACACTTCGCTATGGGGCGCGAGCTTCATCACCATCAGAACCCTAGCCCCCAAACCAAAACCATCGCCAGAAAATCAAACCCAGAACCACAAAATCAAAGCGAAGACCAGAAAATTGATAGAAACTCGATTGCCGAAACCTTCGTGGTCAAAGGTTGAAGTGATTCGACTCCAAAACCCATATTGTGACTTCAAATTCATACCCCAGATTGCGGGGACGTGCCCATGCGTGAGCTTGATTGAAGAAGGTGCACCCTGTGTTTCGCTCGCGTGCTAGAACTCACTGCAGCTCATCACTCCAGCTTTATCACTGCCATCATTGGCTTCTGTTGCCACAGATCATCTTCAAGCTAAAATTGGCAATGGGCGCAAGGCGAGAACTGGACTTGCAATAACTTACTCCCAGCATAACGTCCTCATTCTGGATGTCTTTACTTTTAGGACTCTCCTCCTGTTGAGTGTCTGCTTGGCTTGCAGAAGCGGTAGGCTTCACAGAAATCGGGACTCCAGGCGGTGTTCCCCCACCTGCTTGACATGCTGCTGCTGCTCTACCACGGAACTCGCTCCGCCGCTCTTCTAGATCCAAGTTTGCCGAGTGACACATTGCTCAAGATCCTAGTTTTCCGGGGGACACATAGCTCCAAATCCAAGTTTTCCGGGTGATACGTCACTCTGGATCCAAAATTTTCGCTTTCACTTCACTTGATTTCTATAGAATTGAGAATGGAAGATTGCCTCCAGAAGATTAGAATGACCGCTTTGAATTGATTTTCTTCCTCTGCAAATGCTTTTTCACTACGTAATTCCAATTTTGAGAACCAGAATTGGTTTCCAAATCGGCAAAATTTGAAGTTGAATTGGCAATTTTAATATGATAATCTCTGTTTGCCAAGGTCCCGAAGCTACACAACAGGTACAACGATGGCAAAGCGTTGCTTGCTTCTCAAGGTCCGAGAGGCAAGTAGATTGTTTGCTAATGCTGTCGGGGTTCTGCTGTCGCCGCTGGAATGATCGTTTCAGCTCTTGCGCTTCTCATGTCCTTTCTAGGATCTCGTGGTCTTGCATTTCACTTTCCTACCCTTACATTTCGGAATTCTTTGTCTTGGAAGTTGCTAGTCACGCAAAGCCTTCAATTTAGGGTACACACTGGAATTCTGTCTGGAGTTCTGATGTGTTATGATTTGAATGGCTTTACTCGTTGGTAGTTTGTAACGCTCTTGGCACTGATTGTCAACTGATTTCTGTTTTTGCAGTGCTTCTGATGCAATCGTGCTGGCCTTAGATAAACTTTCGTGAAAGTCTATTTATCCATATATAGCTATCCCCAAAGGCAATTACACCTGTGCTGGTGAGTTAATCTTTGACAATCATGATCAGTTTTCTTCTCTTCGATGCTTCCGAACCATCAATAACAATGTCATTGCATCCAAGATCAAAGTGAAACAGTAGAAATCCCTTCCAATTTTACAATAATTGAAACGATTGTTGAAGCGAATCTAGACCAATCTCTCGGAATTTTTACACTTCTTGTGTTTATCCAACTTTGGAGTGGTCATCCATGGCTAGCTAGGGTTTGATAAGTTCAACTAGTTTGCGGATCATGGAACACCTTGCCATGTAGATTGGTATGCAAGGTCAAATTTGTTTGAACTAATTTCGGAGTCTGAAGACCAAGCCCTGAAGTGATGGGTTGTTGCCAGGCCAAGCCTGCGCTAAGCTTGGCGGAGTACACAAACACAAAGCACAGGGTAGCAGTAAACAAAGCGGATAGGGCAAGTCGATGGCGTAGTACTGGCATTGTCGCCCTTTGAGATTCTAATCTAAAGGTTTGTGTGTTTTCTCTCTAGAATCTATGGGTAGGAGATTCTACTGATATACGTAATCTTCTTTTAATCTAGGTTCCAGAGTTATCAATATAATTTTGTTTGAATGTGTGTGACAAGTGTGTGCTACTATCAATGAGATTGGCGAGTTTGCAGGATATTCTTGATTTTTGAGAAGGGATTTTAAAGAGATTTGAGGGCACGTTTGCGGAATTATGCACAACAAAAGAGGTATTCAAATCTAGGGTTAGAATGTTACACATGCCATTGCCATTCTTTTGGCTTTCCCCTTTTTTTCATTGTTAGTTTCCTTCCTTCTTACCAAAAATCTAGGATTGAAGTTCACGCGTAGACTTTGTAATTTCTTTCTTGCCTTCTTTTTTGTAATTGTTCACAGAGTGCGCATTTATCCTCTTCTGCTTGATTTGTGCAAATTCACCTTTTGGTGCGTTTCTTATGATTTGCGGTCTTAACTTTTTTGCTATCTCATTTGTCTTACAAGAACAAGCGTAGCACATCGTTTGTATCCTAGATTTTCCTTGCAAGGGTTTGCGGTTTTGATTCAATCACAACATTTTCAAAGTCTATTCTCTGTCTAACTGTCAGTGATGCACCCAATTTCACAAAGGTCTTTTGGCTCGACAAGATGCATCTAGTAGCCCATGCAGTACACTCACCAGAAGGTACGTTGCTATTTGGTTCATTAGGATTTCAACGTTCTGTTTAAATAACCCCAAAATACATGATTTTAGGTTTAGTTCCCGCAGGCTTCATAAACATCGTCATTTGGTTTACTTTGCAGATTCAGGGCAAATTTCATCAATTCCACCCCAGTTGCAGAGCCTTCAGTAGAAATGATAAACATTTGCATCTAAAGTACTAAAATTTGCGTTGAAAATCTAGCTACTTTTCAGTTACTGAATGCAAAATTGGAGAGTTGCTGATTTTGGTGCGAGTTTTGGTGCAACTTGCTGCTGGATTTTAGGGTTTACTACTCTTGTTGTGTAGTGATTTAGTAGTAGAATTTGATAATCTTAAATGATGTTTCCACTAATTGTGGTCCTTGAAGTTAAACTTTCACCCTAATTTCGCAGCTTTGATACCAATTCAATTGTTGTGGAGCTTTGATACCAAATCAATTGTTGTGCATTGACCTCAGAGCTAAAAAGTTGCTAAGCTTGTTATAATGGTATTAATAGACAAAATTCTGATACGGGATGAGTGGCGATACATAAGAATTTGCAACTAGCGGCTTTACATAATATTATAGGGAGTGTATTCGGTCGCCGCTACAACTTCTCGACGGCATCCAAGGAAGTGGAAGAGCTTAACGCTATGGTGAAGGAAGGATTTGAATCACTGGGTGCCTTCATTTGGGCTAATCACTTACCTGCTCTCATACTACAAGGAAAGGGGTTCCTAAACAACTATATCCCTTTTCTAACCATGCAGAAAACCACATTGTTTTTCTTTGATTTGTATTGTAACTTCGAAGCTTTGGTTGTCTGTCAATTTCTTTCGGGAATATTATTGAAGATTCTAAACCACCTTTTTTGAAATTATTTTGACATACGAGTGCTGAAGATTATTGGCCTCTTCAATAGCAAAATGACGTGAATGTGGCCTACTAACTGTTCACTTGTGTTTAATCCAAGATGGTTGAAATGAATTTGAAAGTTCTAGTTTATGGATTCAACAATTACTGGTGGTCTGCGCAAAACCAATTTGACTTTGTTATAACCATGACGATTGGTAGGCTAGAGGAAAACATGACCTTAAACCGTGAACCCTAAATCCTAAATTGTAATCCTAAATTGTAATTATAATTGTATTCCTCATAATATCTTTGATATAGAACGTATTTGGCTTGGCTGATTTCTGCTTGCTGGACTGTGTGCAGTGGTTGCGGAGACTGCAGCGTTTTTCTCTCCAACTGATCTACCTTTTTTTAGCAATGAAGAGTGGTGCGAGATCTTATCTTCTTCTGTATTGCTTCTTTAATCTCAATGGACAGAGATTTCACAGTTCTCTAATGACATTTTGATTGACCCATATTAGGAAGAAGAAAAATGCAAAAATCCTAAATCATATTCCCTAAAAACCCTAAATTAATAAATGCAAACCCATCTATGTTGTACATGAATTTAACCTTCCTATATCCAAATCCTTTTGACATACTCTTGCATATTTGTGCATATATGTTTGTATAAATATATTATTCCCTTGATTTCATAAATTCGGTCATGGAAGATTTGTTTTTTGAACGATTCAAGCAGTACTATGAAACTTTGGATGACGGAGAAGTTATTTCTGTAGAAGCTCACCTTGAAACACTGTATTCATTATGTAGGATATGGACTTTGGGACACTTCAAGGTTAAGTAAATGAAGAATGTTGCATGTGTTGATCAACAAGATGTTCAAATTTGAGCCACTCGAAAGTGCTACTTGTGTAACAAATGTTTTAGTGAAATAAAATAAATAAATCTCTGAACTTCCATGTTGTTGTTGCAGGATCCGATATTTCTTGATTGCTCTATTAATGCAGTTGACGAGTTTGGTCGTGTTAGTTGAGCAATACAACGTTATGGTTGCCACATTCTTGAAGCTCATCCCCAATCTTCTGCCTTACTTGGGGATGGTCTTCTGCTGCATGTGCATCTTTTGTTCCTTGGGTGTATATGTACGTTTCTTTTCTTCCCTCATTTGCTTTTTATATGCTTCTCTACCTTCAAAATGTTTTCAAATAAAGACAAAGGTACCTAATTGAAACTTCATAATGAAATGTGACACCTTGAAATCTGGGACGATGAGTAGGTATTGATTTGAGAATGCATAGCATTGAACTTTTGAGAATTTTTAATTGCAAGATTACATGTTAAATATCCGTTAATGCACTAATATTTCCTTGGGGTTTAGCTGGATGGAGATTGAACCGTTGTGTGTTATAATTGTGCAATAAGATGGTGCTAGCACATTATTTGACATGGAAAAAGACTCCCAATATTATCAAAATGAAGAAGAAATATTATTGAGTAGTTGTGAAAAGTTTGAAATTTCATGAAGCAAGTGAATAGGAGAGTGTACATTCAAAGACAAGGAGAGTGTACATTCAAAGACACCCTGCTACCATTGATAAATGATAATGTGGGCCGGTATGATGCTGTGCAGCTTCTCTACGGCGTTGTCTACGCTAGAAATCCCATTCTAGAGAGCATCTCCATGTTTGAGAATGAGTACTCTTCCTCACTCATCAGTAATCTTGTCATTAGTTCATCAAAATTGACCAGGTTTCAATTGGGAAAAATTATTTTCTTAACAATTGGCGGAAACTCTTTCTTTCTTCGGTATTCAAATAGAATTATTGCAGAAATGATTTAGTGAAAATCCTTGACTTCTTCCAGTTATTTATTGCAGAACTTCAACAATTTTGCTTCCGGCATGGTAACGTTGTTTGCCTTGCTCATCATGGGCAACTGGCAAGTATGGATGGATGTAAGTATTCTATACTCAAAATGGTTTTGCTTATGACTTCTTGAGGAATAACTTTCTTGCGGACAATGTTGCAAAATTTTTTACATGCTTTTTGTTTTTTTCAGTGGAGGTTAGTCCAAGAATAAATAGCTATCTTGCTTCAACTAATATTCTTTAGTGTCAGGCACACTGCATGATAAATCAGCCAAGAAAGCTGTACTAGGACGCCTGCGTTCTGAAGCCATCTTACGTCAAGAGTTCTGAGCCAGTGAACTGGCTGCTGCACAAAAGCCACTCAATACGAGTAGGTAGCATGTGGTGAGTTACTCCATATATTTCCAGATGGTGAATGCAATAGTCAATAATTAACCACTTCCTCTCTTGGGAAAGCATGACAGACATGTAATTTTGAAGATGAGAGATGCTTGGACTCTCTCATGATACAGTCTGTCTTCAATTAAATCTACATAATAAACATCGTTTATTTCCTTCTAACCATTTTTCTTGAATTCATGAATGATGAAGCACTATCCTACCTAGCAAGATACCTTACTAACTTGGGTTTACTTGAAATTCTCTAAACTTCAAGATCCCTAGTTTCCAATCACTATTGAAATTCATGGATACAGATTCAACAGGACTGAAAACTTTCATTAATTTTATTACCATGGAATCATAAGTACTGTGGTTCATGTTTGGAGTGCGGTGTTTTAGAACTTCACCATCAATCCTTGGATGTTGCACTGAGATTGCCAGAATTGTGGTTCTTGAAGTTGAACTCTGACCCCTAATTTCAAAAGATCCAAAGTAGTGCATGATGGAACCCTTGTAGCAAGGTCGTTGGATGTCATGAGGTTCCTATTTCAAAAATTTACATCAGAACTCCATTCTTTTATCCTAATGTCTAGAATTGATTATTGAGATAGTGGAAAAAACTGTAAAATGGTCAGCAGAATATTGGAGACATTTTATTGGTTAATTTTGATGCAGCATATTCACTTAGTAAATTGTATCAATTATCAGAAGACTTGTTGACTGCTAGTATAATATGGAATGGAAGATAGTGTTGCATTAGGTTTTAGGGTTTAGAGTAGATTTGGTGTTTCAAGTGATTAGCTCTAACTTCAGTTTTGATTTGGGACTCAAAGCTTTCGTAAATATTCTAACATCTGTTTGAACCAATGTGGATTGTGGAGATCATCATATTTGGATTTGTAGAATTGCTAGCATAGATTTTGTAGTGTCGAGTATAGTGGGAGTGCTGTAGTGTTACGGTTTCAAGTGTATACTAGAATTAGCGTTAGCATTAGGGTGCTGGATTTAATGGATATGTTGATTCTAGGCATGCTTATTTTCAGTGGAAGTACTGAATAATGTGTGCAAAGTAATGCAATGACGTGTTTCACAACACTTATAGGTGAAACCTCTTTCCTATCGTGCATGTGTGTATACGGTCTTTGAATTTTGTTTTGTACACATGCGTGCAATCATTCCATTTATTGCAATTGCGTGCTTGCAAGTATTTAGTTTGTTGCAACTTCTTGTACAAAAGTGACCTACTGCATGTGTAGATGTTTTGCTTTGCAAGCGTGCACGTCCAAGTGCTTTATTGCAAAAGTGTGCAGAAGCGTTCCATTCTGGTGTGTTTGTGCATGCGCGTACACAAGTGTTATATTTTGTGTGTGTACATAAGTGTGCGCAAGCATTCTATTCCATGTGTGTACCTACGTGTGCGCAAGACTGCCATTAATTTCGTGCGTACGTTCATGCGTTGCACTTATTGCAAGTGCATGTGCGTGTATGTTCTCTAGCTTGTAGAATGGAAGTTGGCATGTGCGAAAGAGATCCGTTAATTGCAAGTGCGCGCGCGCAAGTGCTTTGTTTATCGCAAGTGCGTGTGCGCAAGTGCTTTGTTTATTGCAAGTGTGCGCGCAAGCAAGCGCTTATTTTCTTATCTTAATGTACGTGCGCGTAGTGGGTAGTCAACTTTTTTTTCAATTTTAGATTGCAATTTAAAAAAACATTTTAGGGCTTGTAATATACTATTGGAAAGGTCTTGAAAATACCTTTTCAATAGTACATTTCACGCTTTAAGATTCCAAAAATTGTTGTCAAAAATTGCAAAAAAAGTTGATTGTGTACGTAGTGGTTCCGTGGGACATTGGGACACATACGTGCTCCATTGATTGTACGTGCATGTGAAGCAGTTGTTAGTTCTTTATATGTTCACTACATACATGCATGCACGCTTGCACGAACACGCACCTGCATTTGAGGTACGTGTAAGTAATCGATCGAATAACTATTGCATGTGTGCGCATTGGATTGAATGATTGAGTAATTGCTTCCCTCTGCAAAATGTACGCGTGCAATATTTATATAAATTGCATTTAAAAAAATCATGGCCCAAAAAATTCATGTGCGAAAAAAACGATCGACAGTCGCTCATTTTATTGAAATCTACGTGTACACTGTAGATGAAAATATGCGCACAAAATCATGGAAAAAAAAAACCACAGTCAATTTAGTGCGCGGTTTTTTTTTACCATGTTTTGTTATAGTGCAACTTCTTAGCTTCCTTCCACTTTCTTCGTGTGTCTTTTCAATTGTGGCCACAATGAACGCACAGAGGGAGGAGAGGGCACTGGAAATGAGGACTACGCAAAGCCGCGCAAGAGATGGCGACAAGGACGGGGAAGACGCTCCAACGCCACGGGTGCGCAAAATCTCCAGCCACCGCAAGGTTCATTCTTCTCCAGATCCAATGACATGACATGTAGAGGTCAATTTCAACCGCGGCCAGAGGGTCACGCGCGCAGCGGCCAGTGAAGCAAGCTCAGCGCGAGGACAGCAAGGCTCGACTCCACCACGGCAGCCCCTTCCCCTGCCTGCTGGCTCCCTTTGCGAGGGCCGCCTTGCCTCCAGCCACGAAGGGCAGGGCTGGGCGAGGGCGTGACGAGGTCCTTTTGGATGCGTTTTTTGAATCTGGAAATTGCAGGGTCCCATTTTGAAGGGGTCGTGCCGACACCCCTCCGGCATCAGTCGGATCCGACTAGGGTCCAACTAGTGCTGGCTTGACCCCCTCAAAATGGGACCTTTGACTGATTGGCTGTCACCAGGAGCTCGTCGCGGCGCCACCGCGACCGGCGCGGCCAGAGGGTCACGCGCGGTCATTCCGGAAAGGGCACTGCAGTTGGTGGATCTCCGTTCTTGTTTGTATGAATTTATTCTGTGAATGATTTTTGGGATGTGCTGGTGGTTGATTTCTGGTGTCCTGTTCTTTGTTGTAGATTTTGGATGAACATCGAGACATCCCTTCCAGCCCGGCTGACCCGATCGTTCCAATCATTGAAGTGGCTACTGGTGAACAATCTGAGCCGAAGACTCTTGCTAATAATAATCTGAATGCGTCTAGTGACTCTGACGACAAGGATGAAGGGGACATGGTAAGGTTCAAGGACATTATGAGTGCTGCTAGTCGTGCTGCAGATGCCTTGAAGGACTCCGAGCTAAGTTGCAATACCAACTGGCCTGGTCACCTTGTTGCAGGATTTACTCACAAGCGAAAGCGGCCTGTGTTTTCTCCAAAGAGTTCGGAGACTGAGTATAGTTCGGAGCCACAGACTTCCATGTCTATTGCTAAACCAGAGTTCGAGGAGTTGTTCGGGTCTGAGGGTAGTGATAGCGTTGGGTGGTTTGGGGACGTCATCATTCTTCTTAGCTCTGACTCTGAAGATGATGTTGAGATTCTTGACACCTGAGTGGATTGGAGTTGATTATGCTATTTGTATATCCTGTTTGTTTGGTAGGCCATTGGCGAGAACTGACTTTGGACACTGAGCAAAACATTATATACCAGTGATGTCTATTGCCGCCTTGAAGTAAAGTATGAGATTCAGTGGCCGACATGTGAAGTTTGTATATATCCCATCATTTTTAACTACATGTCAGCAATATTCTGTTCATCATGCTCCGTGGTTGCTCTTGTAGATGGATTTGTCGCCTATCAATGAAACTCAAGATGAGACAATTCTTGAAACTCCGGGGACTGAGGAAACAAATCAACCTGAAATTGGAGAGGAAGAAGAAGAARGGCATGCAATGGATGAAGACATGGTGGATGACGAGGAAAAGGACTTGCTGGAGGACGACCTATGTAGGCTTCAGAAGGTGGACTCCGTATCTACCATCAATGAATTGAGGATGAAACCGGAGAGTTTGTTTCGACTTCCTATTCCACTCTACAGGCTTGTGGCCATGCCAATGGTGCGACACACTTTATCATGTGACGTTCAATTACTGGAGAGAGAATTTGCATGCGGGTATCGAGATGGGGCGGCTGTATTCTATGTCTCTACCACAAATGAGGCAGGCAAAACTTCTAAGTTCACGGTGGAAAAGATGGACAAGTGGTACCCTCTGTGGAAGCAAAAAAATGCTAGCTTCAAAGCATACGTGGAGTCTCACAATGACCTGAAGTTCATGAAAAACTTGAAACTCTATGTTTGCGATGGCAATCATTGCCGCTTGGCATGGATGAATGTGATCTCGAGGATGTATTCCACGAAAATGGATTAGCACTATTTGGTGGATTGTATTGTTCTTGACACCAAAGGGAAAATTGAGCTTGTCATGCAGGTCATGCATGACATCAACAAGTGAGTTTCTTGATCCCCTTGTCTTTTGCTATTGGCTCTTCAGAACGATTTCTATCTAATTCTACAGCCGGAATATGATGTATTGATTGCATTGCCACACTTTTGATATGCAGATCCACAGAAGACTCTCACGTGAAGACTAACCTGGTGCATACCTTGTACCGAGTCCAAAATTATGGCTTGCTCCCGATGGACAGATTCAACGACATGCTAAGGCCCTCTGAGCGGAAGAGATGTGTATCGCTGCCATTGAGGAAAACATGGTATTCCATGCCTGCTGAGGTGTTCACCTCATTTGTCTTCAGGGTGAGTTCCAGACTTCGTTGATTTGTCGATTCTGTTACGATTCTTATGTTCAATAACACCTTCTCCTTTATTTTGTTGATTTTTGTAATAGTACAATTGTGTAGCAAGAGATTGCGCTTGCGGCGGATGCTGCGCTTCGAAAATACCATGAGACCACACCGGTGGATGAGAAGACGGATGAAATGGCTGCTCATGCCATGAGAGTAGGAGCCAAGGAGAAGAACATGAAGCTGTACGTGAAAATGATCAAGCTACTGACAGTGGCTAATCCTGCCCACGGTCCTGGATTCCTTGAAGAGGTCAGCTTGGATGTTTATCAAAACATGAAGTCATTCTCCATGGATTATATTTTCATTTGCTCAGTTGGTTTAATTATTTCTTGGTGGTGTAGGTGGAGAGGCATTGGAGCTCAAACGAGGTGCCTGAGATGACATTGGAGAAATTGCAAATGATTGCCACTTGCAATACCACACCCGAACACAAGGTCCAGTTATTGCAATGGTGGAACTCCTCCATTCCATCTCGTGATGCTAGGAAGTTTCCAACCAAGCCTGTATCCGAAACTCACTTGGGACCTTTCCTAAACAAGTGTGTTTGGTTCACCGGGGTATGTGCCTCTTCCAAGATATTTGTTGAATTGTAGTATTTCATTTATCATGTTTAGCAACTCATTTTCGAGTCTCTAATGCCTGAAGAATCTCCATATTTCATTCGATCAATCCTAATACTTGCACTCACTTATTTGTTTAGATCGAAGATGCAGCGGTGGAGTACTTCGAAGAGGTTGTCAGACAAGACAACATAAAAATCAATATGAACGCACCGTTGCAGCCGGAGACCTTACAGGAGTACGTGGAGGGATGGAGGAGGAAGGTTTGGGACCACGGGTTCCATCCTTATCTGAAAGGAACAAATTACTTTAGAAAGGGGGACTCCTTCTCGACCTATGAGGGGTCCAACTTGGTGGTTCGGAGGGTGCTGTACCGGTATGTTCCTGGACCGTTGTATTTCTATCTATGCATTATTGAATGAGTAGATGTCAAATTCCCTAGAGTGCTCATAATTATTTTACGTTGAATGCAAAGTAGGTGAATGACTTCAATTACAAAGAAGTCCCCGTAATGCTTGTTTCATATTTCCTACATGTACTTCAAGTATGAGCTTGAAGCGAAAGATGCAATAGATCGGAAGGACCTCCCGCCTTTCTTGGTAGCATGGATGGACTGCAGCTCTGGAGACTGCATGTTCTCGCCAAACCAGCTGCGCACATTCACCACGGCTCATCTCAGTGGAGGGGCATGGTATTTGGACTACGCACGGGCATTCACTCATCCATCAGAGGTGCAATTACGTGCATCTTTGGATGGCATAGGTGCCATTGATTTGGAAGTGGATGAGTTTGCCGGCATGACGGACATGCAGAGAAGGAAGGCCATTGCAAGAAGGGAAACCAACGATCGAAAGAAAGCTGCTCGATTCCAAGTCCTTCTCACCGCCAAGGAAACAAAGGAGGCAAACCAGCTAGCAAAGTTGGCGGAGAAGGAGAAGGAGAAAGAGAAGGAGAAGGAAGAAAAGGCCAAAGCCAAAGGAAAGAAGAAGGTCGAGGATGGCGGACAAATTCCAGCATCCTCGACGGTGGATCAAGGCTCTGAGATGCAAGGCGGATCTGAGAGCAGAGTGAAGAAAACGGCCACCCTGTCGCAGCTCACCGAAGAGGTCATCACTCATGTGACGCAAGCGATTGTCCTCACTGATGACGATTTGGCAAAGTCCGACAATCTTATCCTGAACATCTCCATTGATGACCTCATTGACGATATGGAGTCGAAGGACAAGACTTGGTACAAAGAAGTCTTAGACTTCTTGAGAATGGTACGCACTGACGTTGACTAGTTGAAACTGTGGTTATATGTTTCCATTCMCAGGATTGCAGTCTGGATTTGGAACTCATTTTCGGATGTATAATTCTTTGGCAGGTGTCAGCAAGGAAGACTCGCATGCTTCAAGGTATGACAAAAGCTACGCCGGGGGTGGACGTCATGTTCTTCGATTGCCCTGACAATTTGCCCGTGCTTGGACTGTCTTCTCCACCAGATGAGGTGCCAGACTGGAACGAAGATGTTGGAGATGAAGCCCTGCAAGCGGCATTCAATTTTGCTTCCAATCATCTGCGAGACCAGGGCTGCATCATTGTGTTTCATTCTTGGAGCGCCAAAGCAAAGTCCAATATTGCTGGATTGTGCGAGACGTACGACATGGTGAAGAAGAAGGAGTGGATGGGGATGAACCGCATGCACCTGACCTCAGCTATAGACAAAATGAAGACAGTAAGATCCATTCTACCTGTCTACCTTCCACAATCACCAAGTCATGTACTACTTCAGAATATGAATTTATGATGTACAAATTTCTTGGATGCTTGCAGACATAGAAGTTCGGGATCAGTCTCATGGTGAAGGACTTAGGCGCAAAAGGGAACTCCAATTTATCTTTCAAGCGCACTACGACAACGATCAAGGCCAGTATCGACATTGCATGGGACGACATGTTGATGAATTACACCCATCCAGATGACATGGCAATGAATGCTAGAAAGCCTTGGCAGGGGGCTCGCGAAAAAGATCCTCGATTCTTTCAGATCCTCCTTGAAGCTACAAGCATGGAAGGAGATCTAGTTATGGATTGCACAGCATCCACAGGTTCATATTCAACTTTATAGTTCTACATTTTTATTATACTTGGCGACCCTAGTCATTCCACTGAAACGTTTAAATTTTCTCCTCCTAGGTGCATCCATTACCGCTTGTCGTTGCACTGGCCGTCATGTCTTGGCATTGGAAGAGAACAAGGACAATTTTGATGCCATCTTGAAGCCGATGAGGAAGTCTTCCTCAAACGTGGTGGCCACAGCACCTCCAGCAGTAGTTGCGGTTTCACAAGATCCGGATGACATGCCCGTGGTGCCTCGAAAATTTGTACGGAAGGGAAAATTGAATAAGTAAGTTGGCACTTTTGAACTTTTGTCTTTCAATGGTGCCTTTTGTGTTCAACACTCTYACATGAGGCCATTTTGTTTGCAGTCATCGAGGATTGACGTCAACAGAATCTATCAAGAAGAGAGAAAGTGTTTTTTCCAGTCCAGAGAAGACTTACAAGCTGCCAGTTTATGCACAGCAAATGGCAACGGCCTTTGCGGATTTTGGTTGCTCCAAATCAAAACGCCATAAAGGCAATTATGCTCTGAATGTCTTACAATTTATAGATGGGTCTGCATCCGAGGGTAGGGAGTCCTCAGAATCATCCACGACTTCCGATTCTGCGACCGAGTCTCCAGCAACTTAGAGTCATGATCTTGACATATTTCTTGACTCAAACTATTGTGTATTCGGTTCTTTTTTTATTGAATTTGTTTATTTTATGGCTACATCTGAAACATGTATTATTCCGATTTTYATTTTTCACCCTATAGCTTCCATATATTTTGACTACGTTTCATCATGGCYAAAWCATAGGAACCAAAAAAGGGAGGAGAGCTTCAATTTATAGAAAACAAACGGTGTATTGAATGACCCTTTTACTTTCTTACATCCACGGTCATAGGTCCTTCATACGTTTTTTTGCAAAAAAATATTTCCCGCT
The DNA here is from genome assembly GCA_006891605.1 of Pleurozium schreberi. Taxonomy (NCBI): domain Eukaryota; kingdom Viridiplantae; phylum Streptophyta; class Bryopsida; order Hypnales; family Hylocomiaceae; genus Pleurozium; species Pleurozium schreberi. The sequence continues at coordinate 29,285 of VACF01000460.1, read as the reverse complement.
CACAGGCTCGCACGCTAGCAACCTTGTTGGGTTAGCATGGTTGTTTATGTGGATTTATTTCACTTGCATGAGTGTTTGGAAAAATTATTTTGGAGCTTGTGTCCTAATCGGTGGAGGTTCATTTTTATCTTCCGTGAGGCATTGGGTTAGCACAATTGTTTATATGGATTTATTTCATTTGGATGTGTGTTTGTTAAACTTATTTTGGAGCCCATGTCCTATTTGGTGGAGGTTCATTTTTATCTTCCGGGATAAGTAGGCTTTGCACCCTTGTTTATGTGGTTGTATTTGCATTGGATGTGTGTTCGATTAACTTAGATTGAATCCCATGTGATGAGGTGGTGGCATTTATTTAGTTTCTTTGGAGCATTCCGGGTACACTTTTGATTTTGTGGATTTACCTTTGAATCTTGCGTGTTTGTTTCACTCAGCTTAACCCCAAAATGACCCGGCAAAAGTGGCTAAGTTACTAGAGGTAGAACTTGTGTTAGAATTGACAGTTTTGGTGTGTTTTTGGTGAAAAAATTAGTCAAACCAATTAGGGATTAACTTAGTCTAGCGTGTTGGGACTTTGCACTAAGTTAAGGGAGGTTTTTGCATGTTAGTGATCAAGGTGCAATGAATGGCCATTTCCATATGTCAACTTCCAATGCTATTTTTCAGAGAATGTATTTCAAATTGTCCCACCTACAAACTCCATTATGTTACTGCAAGTTTTGCACAAAGAGAAGAGAGGTTCTACCTTTACTAAGTTACTGTAATTGGTTGATCTCTGTTGCACACCTAAGGTCTATTCTAGGTTGTTGGACAAGGCTAGTTTCCAATGTGAATGAATGATTGAGTGAATGATACATAACTCTAGCAGACGGACGGAAGGAAGCTTCACAATTTCAAATCAAATAAATTTGGTACTCTTGTTTTATCTTACCTTACAATAACTTTGGTCAGAGCTTCAGTGGACTTACAGATAATTATATGATTGATCTTCAAGTGGGCTACAGGAAATTAGAAGCTCTAACCCAAGGCAACTAGCAAGTGAAGTTATTGATGATGGCCGTCAGTAGAAGCTCACTTCACCTGAGCAAATTCTGTAATTCTGCTACTGAAGTAAGTTTCTGACATAGATAACTTGTTGTTGGATTTTGACTAACTTACAAGTCACAAATACATATGTTAACTTACACAGAAATTGTTAATTAACTTAAAGCTGCAGGAATGGAATGAGTCACACCAGTGTTTTTTTTGGTTTCCAGACATATGGTTATGTCGTGGATGTGATCTAGCGATAAGTATCTTTACCACCAAAACTGGGGTAAGATGACACAAAATATCGTCCCAGGAGACTCTAGTTGTATTGTTATAATTTCCGGTTATCCGGTTTTAAGATATTTACCTTTTTCTCTCTTTCTTCACCCTAACCTTCGAAAGCACGGATCCGGTATTATCCCGAATCGGATCCGAATTTCTTCCTTTCCGGATTCCAGTTGGTACTCTCTTGACAACTTGGTTTTTGTTACCTCTATTTTACCCTGAGAGGGTCCCCTTTGATTGTTTTACAAGGGGTTGGGACTCACCACTTTGGTTACATACGGTTTCTATCTAAAATTCACTAATCTTCATACATCAACATAAGTAGCAGTAAGCCATTCCGGAACTTCTCTCACAACTACCCGGATGACCAATCCGGGTAGTAGGTCACTCAGAGCCGTTTCCAGCACACCTCACTACAACGACAGAATTAAGGACAATCAGGATCCATCCAAGGATTGCTCTCTAGAGGGAAAAGCTATACCAGAGACTGGCAGATCTTCCAATGTAGGGGAACTTCCTCAGGCGGTCGCTAATCTCCGCACAGAAGTCAACCAGTTTCGGAATTGCCTTCTCTACACCACCACCCGGATTACCGTTCCGGTAGTTCAAAGGCACCATGCTCAAGACCTTGGTCACAGCTTTCCTCACTTGGTATGAACATTCACAAGACACAGACTTGAGTTCCCTCAATTCCAGATTCCCCCTCCTTCTTACTTCCGACTTCTCCACCCACACTCAAGTGATCCGGGCAAATGTAACACACTCCTTAGGTGAAAACAATTCAGCACTTAGCACTAATGGTTTAGATTTAGCCTTGATGGAAATAYAAAGTAGATAGATAAAAAAAAATGCAAGGTGGGAATGGCAAGGCAACAGGCTGCYCGCCTTTAAAACCAAAATCCAAAATAGAAAACAAGCCGTCTGGAAACCTAGGCAGCCAATGAAAAGACCAGCTGAGAATCCGAGATCCCCGGGAGATCAAACCAACTTCCTAAAAATAAAACCYRGATCCGGGCCCAAGCTTGGAAACCYGATCCGATTCTACAAAACAATCCGGGACTAACCGGATCTRAACTTCTAACTAACTAACCCTTCCGGGTCTTCTTTGAAATGCTCGCCAATAAACCGGGTGGCACCCGGGTTGATGCCTTCACCGGAGTTGTTTCCGGTGTCGACACAAGAGTTGTCCTAGTGGTGGCCCGGGTTTGAATCTTCCAGTTCACCGGAGGTGGCGAAGCATCCTCGTTCGTTTCATTATCGCTGTCAAACTCCTCCTCCTCCGACTTGTTGAGGATCTTCGTATCATCCTCCTCTTCGTCCTTAGATGAAATCTCCGTGCGGACCGGCAACCTAGAATTATGTCGATCCGGGTTGACCTTCCCCAGATCAAAATCTTCCGGATGGTCCCGAGCCGGATTTGTCTTGCTCATCCGTAACATGAGATCCGTCTTCAGTTGCTCCACAGGTGTCCTAAACACCTTGCTCTGCGTCGTGCTCCCTACTATAGTTTGGCCAGGGCGAACACTCTCGGAAAGTGTCTCCATGGATTTTCCTTTACCCTTCTGACCAGACTCGTTATTGGCCCTGGAGCTTGTACGATCCGCCTCAAGGTCTCTTGGTTCTACCACATTCGATAGGAGGGTCGTAAATTCCTGTGTCCCCAACGGTTGGGTATTTCTCTGCGTCGGGGTCGTTCCGGTGGTTGCCGGAACTTCCGGAAGATCCGGAAACTCACTGAAGTCCATGGTCATGTTTAGATCCATCCAATCTAACAGCCGTCTCATCTCCGTCAACGTCACTTCCATTTGGGCAGAAAAATCCACTAGGACCGTGATAACTTTTGATCCGGTTACCGTATCCTTAGTGATCCGGTTGGTGAACAAGGTAGCCCGGTTTATCGTATCCGCCGGTTCCGCCACCAATCGGCTTATCCCCTTTACGAGGTGCAACGCGTCTTTCTCCCTCTGCCGGGAGGCTGTCAACTCCCCTTCCTGCCAGTTGATCTTGTTCTGCATTACTTCCAACTCCTTCCGAAGTCTCACAATCTCTTGGTCTCGTGCCTCAAGAAGTTCCGGTGAAGGTCGCTTCCAGATCGCCTGTAACAACCCGTGGGGGTCACACTACAATTCATTGGTTGCATCGATGAGCAGATCCGCATATGCCCGGATATATGGAAACTAGTGGAAGCTTCTGGAAACTAGTGGAAGCTTCTAAACATTAGTAGAAGGTTCTAGAACTTTCTAGAAGTTACTCAAAACTATTAACATTAAACTATATGCTCTCCAGGAAAGCTCTAGAGAAGCTTCCCTATTGCAAGGCCGGCATAGGTCTTACGGGGAGTCCGTGTGGATGAAGTCCGGTATGGCACGTCCGTGACATCACCCCCCCTTCAAGGAACGAGTTCCATGAGTTCCCCTGTGGGCCAATAACAAATCGGGAAAAAAGAATGTTCACGTGGGATTCACGTGGACCAGACAAAAGGAAAGAATGTACAAGGTATGGAATACCGTTAAATCGAATGGCGGCGCTGGCGACAAAAGGCGGCGTACGGAATACCATTAAATCGAATGTCGGTATTGGCGGTAGAAAAGTCGTCGGGAGATGGACACGTGGAGGAAAGCAAGAGTGCTGCGGACTGGTTTAAGACCATTTGGTGGGTAACAAAGGACATCGGCGAGGTGGCGATCGCGACCGTAACAATATTTTCGGCCGACGTGAGTTCGAAGGTCTGTCCCCACATTACTAAGCTAGACAAGTGCGTCGTTGCGTCATCAATACCACCACCGTTTTAGTTCAAAGTCTCTACATTTGCACTTGCACCAAGAGAAACTCACAAAATTTGGTGCTGGTGGTTGTCCAAACGCATTGAACTCAAACGTTTCTTGGTTTTTGAGGATACTGCCGATGAAATTCCTGGATCATTTCAAGGGCATTTTCAAGGTTTGAGGCAGGTTCCCAGGTCCTTTTGCTGACGTCATAGCCCTGCCAATGCACAAGATATTTCACTCGTCGACGGTGGATGCGAGAGTCAAGAATCTCCGAGACTTCAAATTCTTCGTCACCTTCAATTTCTATTGGTGGAGAAGGTTCTTGAACCCTGTCTGGTAGTGTTGACTCCTTATACGGCTCAAGAAGAGAGACGTAAAACACATGATGGATCTTCATAGTGGCAAGTAATTCCAACCGGTAAGCCACCTTGTTGATTTGCTTGACCACAGGGAATGGTCCAAGGCGGCGATAGTCGAGTTTGTCAGATGGTCATCGAGTCCTTAAATTTCGACGGAGTAGCCATACCTTGTCTCCAATGGAGATCTCAGGATGTTTCTTGCGAGATTTGTTTGCGTTGGTCTTCTGGCGCTCTTGAGCTTCGAGCAGGCTTTGCTTCATTTGTTTCTGGATATCAGATAATCAGTTAGCAAGATCCGTAGCAGCTGGATTTTTAGAAATATTTAAGTTAAATTGATCAAACCGTGGGTGATGACCGTAGTTTGCAAAGAAAGGGGTTTGTTGGGTAGACCCTTGTAACGTATTGTTGTAAGCAAACTCGGCAAGCGGCAATAAGTCCATCCAATTATCTTGATGGTAGTTGATGGTACACCGTAAGTACTGTTCCAATTTTTGATTGACGCGTTCGGTTTGGCCATCGGTCTAGGGATGGTATGCTGAAGACAACTTGATCTCGACACCTAGAATTTTGAATAGAGACTGCCAGAACTTGGATGTGAATTGCGTCCCGCGGTCAGAGATGATGTCATTAGGTAAGCCATGGAATCTGTAGACATTGTCTACAAAGAGTCTTGCTGTTTCTTCGCCGGTCACAGTCTTGTGGCACGGGATGAAGTGTGCCATCTTGGTAAACCGATCAACAACAACAAAGACGGAGTCAAAAGTCTTGGACGGTGGAAGGTCCACAATAAAGTCCATGGATATAGATGTCCATGGGGTTTCTGGAATCGATAGTGGTTGAAGTAACCCATATGGCCGATGACGAATGATCTTGGATCTATAACAGGTATCACATGTGGTGACATAGTCCTTCACAGTTCTCCACATTTGTGGCCACCAAAAGTCTTTAGATATCAGCTCCATGGTCTTGTTGTAACCAAAGTGTCCTGCTGATGGGAAGTTGTGTCGAGACTGGAGCACTCAGAGTCGACATGGGCCTTCAGGGACATAAAGTAATCCCTGGTAGTATAACAGCCCATCTCGGAACTGGAATCTTGAATCAACATCATCTCGGGGTGGTTCACGCAATCTAGAAACTCGTGAACTAGAAAAAGGTTGATTTGGGGATTCCGAATTTATAACCCCTGAATCAGGGACTTGAGAGTCCGGACTTGGAAATTCTCTAGGATTGGAGATGTCAGCACTATTCTTCAGTTTCAAAGCCAGAGGATCGGATTGAAACTTACTCGGATATCTTGGAGAAAAAAGGCATCCACCGAAGTTGTGGTACACACGGTCTTCAGCTGGAGCTGCTCAGACTTGATAAAGATAGTCTTTTGCTGGTCGTAAGCTGCATCTCCTTCCTTGGGTGCAAGGTACGCTCGTCGGGAAAGAGCATCAGACTGGATTTGCTGTGAACCGGGGCGATACGTGATGACAAAGTTGAAGCGCAAAAGCGATATACTCCAACGGACTTGTCGTCGATTCAATACTTTGGCAGACATAAAGTACTCAAGGTTCTTGTGATCGGTGTGGACCATGACAGGATGTTGAGTTCCTTCGAGAAAATGACGCCATTCTTGGAATGAGTCGACAATGGCTAAGAGCTCCTTGTCGTGGATCTCATAATTGATCTCAGCAGCAGTAAATTTTTGCGATTGAAACGCGACAGGATGGAGGCGTCCATCTTCGTCGAGTTGTGAAAGAACCGCTCCAAGGGCAAAGTCAGAAGCATCCATTTCTAGGAAGAACGGCTTCTGAAAGTCAAGATGTGTCAGAATAGGCGCTGTCGTAAACGCCTTCTTTAGAGCTTCAAATGCTTGGTTTGCTTCTGTATTTCACTCGAGCTTGTCTTTGCAAGTCAATCGGGTTAACGGAGCAGCAATCTTGGAATAGTTTTGGATGAAGATTTGGTAGAAGTTTGCAAAACCGAGGAAGCATTGTACGTCTCAAACGGTAGTCGGTACCTTCCAATCGGTGATTGTTTGAATCTTCTTTGGGTCCATGGATAGACCCTCTCCAGAAATGATATAGCCCAAGAATTCGACTTGGGGTTGGTGGAAGATGCACTTCTCTGGCTTGGCGTATAGCCCAGCAGTGCATAACTTCTCTAGGACCAGTCAGACATGGTTGATGTGAACTTCTTCATTTTTTGGAAAAAATCAATATATCATCGATATAACAGACAATAAAATCGTCTAAAAACTCTCGGAATACGTCGTTCATCAAGTGTTGGAAGATGGCAGGTGTGTTGGTAAGACCAAAAGGCATGACATTGTATTCAAAGTGTCCATATCTAGTTCGGAACGCTGTCTTCCATTCGTCACTTTTCTTGATACGTACTAGGTTGTACACTCTACGAAGATCAAGCTTGGTATAAATCTTTGCTTGACCGATTTGGTCAAGAAGTCCTGAGATAAGCGGCAATGGATACCGATTCTTGATTGTGACCTTGTTTAATCCACGGTAGTCCACGCACATTCGAAGGGAGCAGTCTTTCTTCTTGACAAATAGGATAGGAGCTCCAGCAGGTGACTTGGAATGCTGAATGAAGTTCTTTGCAAGATTTTCATCAAGGTAATCTCGTAACGCGGCAAGCTCGTTTTGGAAGAGGTTGTAGATTGGACCAAATGGAGGTTGCGCACCTTCTTGGAATTCGATGCCACAATCATAAGGTCGATGTTGATGAAGTGTGTCAGCATTCTTCTTCTCAAACACGTCTTGATACTCCTCATACTCTACTGGTAACTTAGTTGGTTCTTGAACGGGTTGAGATATCGAAGTTGCATAAATTGCAAACATATTTCCATTCTTGGCAGCCCTCATAAAGGCTCGGGCACCGACCATCAGAGGAACTTTGACCTTGGACCCTCGGACTTGGTAAGGACACGGATTTGGGATCATTTTAGGGTATTTAGATGAAATATGAGAAACTATGGTTTGATATGTTAGCTTTCGCTTTTTCCAATCTATATCTGGATTGATCATCTCTAACTAAGAGAGACTTATGCCATATTTAACTACTTTTAGACTTGAAGGGAAATTTTGGACTTTGACATGGTCCAATTCATCGAGAGATCTCCTGGTATTTGGGATTTGGAGACCACTGGTCATATGAAAGAGGGAACTTGGGTTCGATGAAATAGAGCATGTTACTATATGAAAAGAACACCAGAAATAATATTACTAGAGCAATACTGTGACGTTGCGTTCATTTTACGTAGATATTGTGAAAAATCAACGGGAGATTTCTCGATGTGAAGAAATACATGAAAAAGGGACTGTCAGTGATTACGAAGCCCATTGAAAAAAGCATTTCTTCAACTCAAACACCAATTATAAATATAAATATTGGCCCGATAGGAATTAGCCGCTGAGTCAAAGATCAGGAGATCTCTAGATATAATCCCGACAATAAGCTACATGAAAAAAAAGAGAAAACAGAAATGCAATTACAAACACTTGGTAAGCTGGAATCAACTTCGAATGCAACTTATATTAAAGGTGGGGTCACCACATTTTACTCATCCTCATATAGAAAAAAAACAAATCAACTGAAGGTATTCCTTGTAGTATTCAACCTAGTCTACTTGACGAAGGGTACCCCGCTGATAGTTAACTCCTTCTGTACATAGTAGGGACGTTGCAATTTCAATGTATCAACATCATCCCTCACACAAATGGAGGGTTCTATTAGACGCGCTTGAGGCCATTTGAGAGGATCTAGCTCAAGCAATACAATAGTGTGATTAAGAAAAATACTATGCTGTCTAGGGTTACTTATGAGCAACTTCACCAATTCAGCACGATTTGGATAGGGGTCGCTCTTGGTAGGATTCTCCACACCGGCCACATAGAGAAATCCATTCACGCTCTTTACTGGGAGAAGACGCCGAAGGAGCTCATCCAAAGTAGAAATTTGCATGGATGACCATAGGCCACAATGAGTGTGTTCAACAAGGTATTTGAAGAAACTGTGAAAACCAGGTGGAACGTCGATATTGTCAGGAAGATCCGCAACACCGCCCTCAATGCATAGAGCACCTGTCAGTATAACGAGCAGCGCCTTCTGTATGCACGGTCTCAGCACACAAGTCAAACTTCCAGAGAAAGGGACCTACAAACAACGGGAGATCTCTCAATAGTACCAGAGAGCGACAATATCAACAACATAAGTACATGGTCATCAAAATGGCAAACAGGATTTGCGGTTGCAATAATGCCTAAAATGTATGCAGACAAAATTAAACCATGCCTCTCAAGCATTTGGTAAGCGGTTTTAGCAAATAGCCATGTACATGTACATTGTGGACAATATCTGCCGATGGCTACATCAAGTGTAAACAATTCATTCACTCTTAGAAAAATTGTCATGACAAATCTGATCGCAAAATTAGAGCAATACAGAACACGCAAAATGAAGTGCCGTGAAATCTCTGGATGGCAACTCAAAAGAAGAGATACAAAACCAAAAATCAGAGATCACATACAATTCACAGAGTGTGTAAACACGCCTGGATTTACGAAAGATATACCAATTGAGCATTTACATAATTGCTCTGAAGTATGCGAATACAAGAGCTCCGTAGTCAATATTCATCGTGCTCATAGCACTTTAACACCTCACTAGAAAGTTTAGGGAAACAATTTACAACTAAATTTACAGAGACAATTACAACATGTACATCTGAGCAATGACCACCGTCCCCAACAACGGGAGATCTCTCGATGAAGCCTGAACCAGACAAAAACCTACTATTTCATGATACCCTTCAAGATTGAAAAACCCTCACTGGACAAGGCGTCCATTGGGCTCTGACTGCCAATAAGCGGATTATTCTTCACGTAAACCGGCACAGCTTCATTTGACGTAAAGAGACCACAAAGCCAAGGCACCAAATGCACATTCAAGTAGTTGTCGTTTAGGTCACCACAGAAGGATTGGGGGAAGATAGCGCTGTGAGGATCATTCATCAGATTCTTAACTGGACTATCGTCAATAAGAAGAATGTTCTCTAAAGAAGCTAACCCAGCAAAGCGCGCAAATTCTGCAAGATCCTTAAGATAGACCGGCTTATTTGGAGTAGTTAAGGCACTATACGTGGACATTGTGCACTCCTGTTGCGTTAGACAAATAACATCTTCAGGGCCAAAAGAGGACTCTGCGAGCAAATCGTCTAACATCAAGTCCATATTTCTGGCCATGACACTGCTCCAGAATGCCACGTTTCCCATTGTACGCAACCAACGCAAGAAGTCCGTAACACCTGGTCGACGCTGAATGTATTTTTTACCACAAATATAGGTTCTGTGAACAAGAACCCCATTCAAGTCTAGGACCACGGTATACTGTCGGTGAGATACCTCTTTCGGTGCTTTCGGAATCGACGCCAATACTCGAACACAATCTGAAAGCAATACAAACTTAACAATGTTAGTCACAAGACAAATTGGAACACAAGCCCAGAAATCCGCACTAGCCATAAACAAGGATGTCACCTCAAGCACCTGTGCCGTCCTCCTGTGCAGTCTCAGACCACACAACCTCGTCGCCCTTCCCCCCAGCATTTACACCCTCTCCCACAACCTCCTCCTCCTGTACCTACGCACCATGGTCAAGAACGATATCAAAAATGTCTTTGTTAATAAATTTGTGCGCCTCCCATATGGCCTTTATAAACAAGGACAATTTAGTGGGCACGCGATGCGTGTCGTCATCATTAAAAAATGGGAATTCAACAAGATGCTTCAACCTCTCCCTCAGAGCGACCCTCTCTACATCAATGAATCTTGTGTATGGCATGGCAATCATGGGATTCACCTTTGAAGTGCCTGCCTCGGGACTCATTTGGCTCAAATCCGTCAAAGTATCATCCCGAATGATATGTGACATATCATCAATCTGATCGCCCATTATCGGGAGATCTCTAGATGAACCTCCAGTCGCATCTGCATCAACTGGTTCATGATTAGGGCCAGGGGAGTGAACCTCATTCCCCGTGAGTATTTCAGGCCCGAGACTGTCATCTACCACGCCTTGGCAGGTTGATTCAGAAATCTGAACAGCTGCAACTCTCAATGAACAAGTCACTAGAATCAATGCCGCGTCGTTGGCTTCGGACTCCAAAGGAATGATTTCAAAACCCTCCAGAAGGATGCAAGCATCCGGTCATGCCTCCACTCTTTGCTCTGCGCAGAGCTCCTCTCGGAAACTGCCCTTCTCCAGATTTCGAGGAACTAATGAACTTGACTTCGCTTTGTCCTTAGTCGCCCTTGACTTTGTAGTTGGTTTCTCCGGAAGACTACGTTTGGTCGGAGTTGCGGTTGGATTCTTCAATTTCTTGGGAGGCTGCACTCGCTCTGGGGACTTATCCTGTGACCACCGGCCAAAATCAGTTAAAAAATACAAACCTAGATCCCCCGATAAACAGGCAACGGGAACTCTCCCGATGTGATGCCAGCAAACAACTGTTATGCTTGAAAAGGGACAACGGAAAACCACCGGATGAACTGTCATCGGGAAATTCCCGTTGCAAGGCCAACTAACAAACCTTAATGATAATAGGGGTAGTCCCGTCATCGTCGCTATCTGACGATGATATGTCATCTTCATTCTCCTCCGTCTCATCACTACTAGCCGTCAACTCCTCAATGACCCGCTGGTCACGCTGACGAACCTGCACGAGCACATTGTCGCCGCCCTGGCCGGGAGAAGAGTCCTCCGGCTCCCCGTCAACTCGGTATCCAAGATCAGTGTGGAACTGGTCCCAAATTTGCCTGGCCACAATCACTGCTTTTTCTTGAGCCTCGGACGAAGCCACAACTTCAAGAACCTTTGCATTTGCTTTCTGCYWGAGTCCCACRAACCAACAGTTAGTTGTGCTCAAAGTAAATGATGCGCACAAATTAATGAAAATCGAAGAGTACACTATTGAAGTCATTGAGAGCATACCATTCCAAGGAATGTGAACTCCGCCCCCCCGTTTACATTCACGACCACCAAGTTCTGCATCATGTAATCAGCAAACATCGCATTTGCGGCGGCAATCGAGAACCATGGCACTGGACGCCGCCTACAGCAAGTTTCTTCTTTGCGCATATCCTGCGCGCTGTACACGGCCTTCACCGGCTTCACTCCAGGGAAAAAACTATTGAAGCAACTGTAGGCACCCTGCTCGTCGTCCCATGCGAATAAAAACACAACGAACACATTGTAATGCGATCCTGTAATGGGTACGGGAAATCTGTCCGTTTTGTCAGGAAGGTAGTTAATGACGTGCCAATCCCAAACCCTTGCATCGGTAATTTTCTCTCGATTCTGCAAGTGGCAGAGCACATTATGAAATCCACGAGCATCAGTTATGAGAACTGCTGGAGACCGCGCTCGAACAATATTTCGACTGGGGTCCCTATACTCGATGGCATCAAACAGTCCTGTGAGCTTTTGGTCATCAAGCAATTTTGCTTGCGCTCCTCCAGAAGTGACCTCGAAGAGAAACCAGAAATACATGTGCGTCTTCCCATCGCCACGCCATGATTTCACGGAGTTGTCCGCAAGAATGCTGCTGATGTTCCAACTTGGACCAACCATGATCCTAGAGAGGTAGTCCTTGTCAAATTTGTTAGCAATGGCATCCTCAACAGTGACTTCTGCATGGGCACTCATGAAGGACTCCCACATCGCTCTCACAGCCTGAGGACAGTCTTTTGGGTCGAAGGATTTGTTAAGCGGCCTGTTCGATCCTTTAACCACCCCTTTCCTAGTTCTGTGGCCATGCTCTTATCTACCCACAATTCCACCTGCTCACGGGTGATCTTCTTTTCCGCCGCAAATTCATCCCACTCTTGAGAAGTATATGGGATGTACTCTGGTTTCTTGCTCGGAAGCAAATGCTGGCGGTAGTGGCACATGAGCTCGTTTTTCATGGCCCTGACAACTTTCTCCCGGCCACCTGCAACGATAAGAGGAATTACGGGCTTCCCCATAATGTCTGCCATAGCCTTCGTGTTCTTCACGTAGACTATCCCTCTCTCCACTTTGACCGCCAAGTAGTTGATATCTTCTTCGCGGAGTCCATAAAGCGGCTTGAAATCGGACTGTGCAAATGGTTTCCTCTTAGCCTTTGAGTTTACACCAGTACCATCATAAAGACTATGCTTGAGGAAGTTTTCCTCAATTTGAATCCAGCGCTCTACGTCATTATTGTTCTCCATGAACACTAGGGGTAGTCTCAAATCCGGGTTGTCATTCCCCTTCGCACCAGCAAAGATTGTCGATAATACCGGATAAAACGCCTACACAAGGTCGAATAAGTAAATAATTACATGAAATGGAATTGAGAAAGCAAACGAATACCCATGGCATTGTTATTTTAATCATCGGGATATCTCCCGTTGATCGGCAAGGTCTGACTGAACACTTGGGCACCAGGAAACTTCGAAAATCTAAATTTGAATCAACAGTCAATAGAAATTATTTGCCGTGTACTCACAAGATACTCTGCTGAGTGTCCTCTTCCACCGTATGATGGCTGCGGACTTCCCATGTCCTTCCACTTTATACGAGTGTGCATGAGTTGCTTCGTAAAGCTTTCCTCTTTCTGCTCTCCAGCAATGTTTTGGTTTAGTGCCTTGGACAGGTGCAATATTTCAGTGGACTTCGAAAACGGTTCCCATATGGGGATGATGCAGAACTTGGAGGCTTCCACTTTATCACACTGCAGAATCTCTCCGTCCTCAATTAACTTCTTGTGGCCCTCTACTGTGTGTTGCCCGCCAATGATGTAATAATGCGATGTCTCTGTTAGTCTCTCCCGCTTTGGTTGATGATCAAAGTATGAAACCTTCCCGTCGGGACTGCATGGGCCGAGTTTGAGAGGCAGGACGATAATATATCTGTACTCGGACTGGTAGTCGGCATCAATTCAAATCCGATTCATTATTCCGGTGAGCCGGCTTTGTTCAATTCCCCTGTACACGAGTCTCCCTGGAGGAGCCTTGTACAAGTATTTGTAATGTACGCGGATAGGCTCACCGTGAGCATTAGCTAGTGGCTTCTTGCCCCATCTGTACATTGGCGTGGAGACATCCTTGTCTAACTTGTTCATCGCTTTCATCTCATGGGGCTTTAATTTCTTGACCTCAAATTCCGTCATATTCACAGCTTTGTGAATTGTTAGCGGTGTACCTTTGGCCTTCTTCGTTGTACCATCGTTGTCGATTTTGACGTCATCTCCAGGTGCTCCAAGAATGGACTTACATTTCTTTCCCTTCTTCTTTGGTGATGGATTAGGAGGAGTAGATGCAGCCAGTGCAAGAGTTTTACCCGATGCACCTCGTTCCTTGTCAAGAATATCCCACTCTGTTTTGATTTTGTCTGGAGTCCAAAAATGGGATTCATCTCTCCTATTCAGCATTCCCTTCTGCGTTAGGGTCTCGCACATTTCCAGACTCATTGTGGGTTAATCAAGGATTAACCCATATTTGATTAAGTGGTCAGACTTTGGAACCTTCTCTTGAATCACAAGAAGCGTTGTTTTGGTATCCAATCCTTGCATCTCCACGACGTTCAGTCCAGTTGTTGGATGAGCCTTGCCCATGTTGGTCAGCTTCGGATGAATCGCAACAGCTCCATCAGACAATTCTTTCCACTCGAGGCCCCATGCCGTAACCTTGCGATTGCATTGGAAGACCGCTCCTGGATAATGATCTCCACTATATTCAAATCTATGTACCCATGTGTCAATATATGTAAAAAGCTTCTTAGGCGAGTAGTCTTGAGGCCATTCTGTGACCGTGTTGTCATTGCACAATGTCCCACATACTTAGAGGTTACACCGACTGCGTGTTGCAGGTCATTTTTTGTCATTATCATGACAAGAACAAAAATTGAAGACGATGAAACTGTGCTGAAATAGTGTCTACGATTCCAAAGGGGTCACACATGCAACCTCAGATTTCCAAGGTGGGACCTCGTGGTCAAGAGATTTTCATGTTGCTTCCTTTCTATAACACATTCTAAGTCTATCAACGGGAGATCTCCCGATGAAACACAATTCACCGGTTGAGTATTATTTTTTACTCCTATGAGATGGCCTTCTAATTTCAACTGAATTGGGTGGGCACTATGCCGTGGACGGAAATATCATCCGGAGATCTCCCGATGATCTATTCATTTAAGTTGCCAGTCTGTCTTTCTTTGCATAAGTGACCTATCCTTATGAACATCTCCACATGGTTTCCTCATTCCTGTCATCTCCATCAGGAGATCTCCCGATGATCTATTCATTTAAGTTGCCAGTCTGTCTTTATTTGCATAAGTGACCTATCCTTAAGAACATCTCCACATGGTTTCCTCATTCYTGTCATCTCCATCGGGAGATCTCCCGATGAGTCGCTTATTAACAACGTAGTAGTTCCTTCCTCATTGTTCCGTTGGATTTAGGGATATGTATTGGGAGATTTCCGGATGATAACCTCAGGCGCAATTCATAGATTTCTTGTATTTCATCTATTGCTATCGGGAGAATTCCGGATGAGAATTCCCTATGTTTTTAGAGGTTCAGGGGTTGGATATAAGGTTCCCTGAGAAATTTCCATACCCCATTTGTGGTCCACTACTTTGACAGTGATCTACGCGCTGTTCCGGTGCTGAGCACAAACGGGAATTGTCCTGATGCACGGTATTAGGGCACCGTACAGTTTGTTCGAGGTTGTTCAGTAATAGGGTTTCCACCATGAATTCTCCGGATGCGCGGTGAAAGGGCATCTGGAGATTTCAGGTTGAATTTCCGGATACAGTACATCGAAGCATATGAGTTTAACCCTCGAATACCTTCCACGATTTGCAAATTGGAATGTTTTCTGGCATATTAATCTATACTACTATGATCTCAATTATGTAAAATACATTTGAACTTCCTAATGGCTTCAGTTGTAACCAGCAGTGAATGACATTTGGTTCCGTGAATACAAGAAAATAAGGGATGGCAGAGTCTAAGACTAAAACTTACGGGTTATCCCAGAACCGGAGGATTTTTGCGTGCTCCGAGGATGTCCCCATCGTCAGCAATTCACGCTCACTTCCCAGACAAGTCTATGCGCCTGCAAGATCATGAAAACATTCATGTATGCTGGGATTGACTGAAATGAATGTAGGCAGGTGACTGCGTCAAATGAATCACATTAGAAACTTACTGCATTTTAAATACACTCAGACAGTAAATCCGTTTCCTCTCTGCTCCATTGCATCTAAGAACTAACTAGCCTTTTCCGAAAATCCTACAATGACCTCAACAAATCAGTGAAGATGATTGAGTAGCTTGGAATCATGCATTAAGTTCCTAGGAAGTAATAACACCGTCACCAAATGTTTCCAACTTCCAATGCAAGCGCGGAATACTCTTTGCGCAAAATTGAGTGCACTCCGTAGACAGGGTCGAACGGTGCAGAGCTTCCGRGCTACYGGCAYCGCTACTGTGCATTTCAATGTCCTCAATCATACTACAGATATGCAACTCTTGTTAACATGAATGCTAAAACTCAGTCAAAGGACGTGAAACAACAATACTTAGAAGCAAACTAAGCAGACACTTGCGCTGCCTACAGCTTGAACTGAAATCAGAAATTGAAATAGTACCTGATGACCACGCGAGTTGTCACGATGCAAGCTTCAAAGTTTGATTAGGCGGAACCTCGCTCCGTCGTTCTTGAAATTGAAGCCTCGGAGACTCCCAATCATGCAGCGCCCGCTTCCTCTTCGTTCGCACTTGTTTGTGCAAGCGTGCCTCCTTCCGTCACAGTCTTCACCCGCATACGTAGCCGAAGAGCGCCTTCCGAGTGTGGCAGCAGGTGGCGATGGAGTTTGGAGTGCCGGCGCTACAGCATCGGGAGGAAAGACGAATGCCCGCGAGCGGAGGGCATCGGGAGAAAGGGAGACCAGCAAGAGCGAGGATTTTGGCAGGTGGAGCACGGTGGTACGGAAGGCGCCGCTCGCCATTACTGCGAGGTACAGCCTATCAAGTCCAAATGACTCCATGACATCATTGCTGCTTGTGGAAATTACTATGGGTTGCATTTACTCAAGGACCCTAAACCCTGCATTCTAAATGGGCTTTAATGATCTTGGATAAAAATGCAAAAAATTTAATTTTTTTGCACAGCTTCTTGTTGGCAATTTCTGAATTCGGAGTTGAGATTCATGGGCCCCAAATTCGCCAAGAGAGGTTTACAATGTACCCTATTTATAGCTCAATACATGGGGCTTCATCTTACTTTTAAGAACCCAAACATTGCCTTCTACAGCCCACTTCATGGGCACAATTTTTGTATCTTGCTTGGTTGGTTCTCCCATGCTTCCATTCTTGAGTTCTCCATCTTCGGGTCCTTAATTGTTGGGAAATTGGTTAATTGTATAGGTTAATTGTTAATTGTTCATTCACATCAGAAGGTGATAAAAATACAAATGGTGAAAAAAAATGGTGAAGGTGGGAAAAAATATTGGTGGAAAAAAACCAAAACTGTGGAAAACAATACAGGGTGCAAAAAATATAATTAGAATGGTGAAAAAATCATATGAGGAAAAAAATGAAGTCCTTGGATTACAAAATATAGAACGGTAGACGATAATAGAAATTGGGGAAAAAAAAGATAGCTCAAGGGAGGAGGGACCATATAGAGGTAATATGTGAAAATATTTCGGGTGGAAAGAACATGGAAAGTGAAATAAAGATAGAATGTAGGCAATTGTTTACATGAAATACAAACTCTAAGGACAAAATTGTATAGAAAGAGTCCTATTTCTCCAAAAAAGAAACAATGTACATTCCTAGGACAGGCCCAAATAATGTAGACTAGTATCATTGTAATTATACAATGAGCGTGTGGAAAATAACATAGAGGGTGCCGTAAACCCCTTAGAAACTATAAATTTTGAATTTAGAAATGAAAACGTGTATTGCCTACTGTAGTTCAGGTATGAAATGTGTAAGGTGTAACATTCTTAACCCCTTAAGTCCCAAGGCCTTTTTTCTCTCAAAATCCATTCAAAATTGCCATTTCTTTTGCAAGGTACAAAGCTCTGGTAATTTTCAATTTTTTTGCGTATCTAACCATAGGATCTTGCTCTAGACTAGTATATAAATGTGTGAAAATTTTCCCAAACTTTGACTGCATAGATTGTAAGATATCCGCATTTAAAGAGAAAAAAACAAACTTTTTTATACATTCTATGAGAACATTTTTTCACTTTCGAGCTTCCTAATCAATTTTATTAGAATCTAGTGAGCTTGAAATTAAAATTCTATGTCTTGAAGATTCAAGTTCAGGATTGGATTTCAAAAATTCAAGAAAAACACTCTTGATGTTCAATCATTAAAAAATTGCTAAGTACAAGTCTGTAGGTCCTACATTGGAAAACAAAAAGTAAACATTTGGTTAATAGCTCTAAGATGGGATTGAAACACAATAATCCCAACGGTGAGATTGTTTTGGCAAGCAAACTTAACCTTGTCCCAAAAATAATTTCAAAAAATTGTGAAAATTGCATTTACAAATGAATCCTATAGGTTCTTTTTTCAAGAGGATGCTTACATTGCCCGAAAAAGAAGGTTGTCCATAAGTTTCTCATGATTAGGCCAAATAGAATGAATCAAACCTTTGAATGTACACAAAAATATAATCTTTGACAAAAAAATGAAAAGAACAAAAAAATCATATTTTTCTGATTTTGTTTTCCTGCCCGACAAACTGGAATTTATGCACACTGTGAAATAACTTTTGCCCCCGGACATTGATTGACAAAAAAATTATATTTTCAAAAAGCTAATGTGGTTTTAGGGTTTGGATCAAAAATTGAGATCACGCAAGCCCACCCAAAATCCCAAGTGTCCCCCGAGGGCACACTTGGGACTAGCGGTTAAAGTACGCTGAACAATAACACAGGACGCGAATGTCGGTAGGAGTCCTTTGAAATGGAGAAGAAGAATACTGACAATGTCCTTGAATGTGCCGAAAGCAAAGTAGGTCTAAAGCATTTGAACATGATGAAATACATACCTTTTTGTATGCAGTCCATGAATAAATGTAAGCACATCTAAACATGAAGAGACTCATCTTACTACATGATCACTTTGCAAATGTATAGATTGTCTCATAAGCAACTTTGTACAAAAATTTCATTAAAACAACTATTACTAAATAATAACTAAGATATTCTTGTTTACAATAGAGCACTAAATTATAATGAACATCGTAATTATTAGAACTCCATGTTGTGGAATTACAATCCATTTTCCTAAATCTGCACAATTATATAATTATGATGGTAGACTGAGGATGTACATATTCAATAAACAATTGAAATTTGCACAAAAGTTATTGACTTTGCAAAGTGACTTTCTACCGAAGCCACTCCTCCATGATAGACGTTGAAAAAAAAATATATATATCCTCCAATTTTTAATCATTCTAAAATAAAACAAGTCATTACAAATGACTGTAACATCAAACCTGTAATTCATGAGGACTTGGTACATACTTTATGACTAGGATATTATTTATATTAATTATAGATTCTATATTTCATGTTTCTACCTTGATTATTTGCGCTCATTCAAGCACTGACCATAGAGAGAAAGTGGGATTGAAAACTCCAAGACCCTTTCATGCATGGGTTATTTTTCAAACCACTAGTCTCTAAAGAGAGAAAAAGATGAATAATGGGTACTAGAATCCGTACATCTTAATTTCTTGAATCGAAGATATCACTTCATCATACTAATTATGAACCCTACACTTTGTACTACAAGTACTTCATGTTGTTAGAAGAAACTTTTGGAAGGCTTCAATTATGTAGCACTAGTAGAAGTCATGCATAGTTGTAGCTGTATGTTGATTCCAACCCCTGAAAGGATTCATAATTCTTTTAATGAGTTCAATTGGTAGGTCTTTCATGGGTTAAAGGTAGAACCTAACGAACCAATTCACTTTAGACAAGTTCTTTTCTTTTGGCAAGTTCACATTTAGAAGTTCAACTACATATGTTGGGGAAGCTCTATAACTCAATTCACTGTAAAGGCTTTCTTACTTTGTGGAAGTTGATTACAAAGTTGTTCCAATTCACGGATTCAATATTAATGCAATTCAGATCCACCAATGTAATTTGCATATGACTTCGGTTACTATAGGTGGACGAAGTGATGAACATCGACCTCAAAATTTTTATTTCGCTATTACATGATAATTGAACACGGATGTTTGTAGGCACACTTACTTAGGCTTGCCTTGTAAATCACAATTAAATATATAATTATCATGATGGAGACAATAATTATGATGCGAAAGAGATTTCATCAGATACAATTATGTGGTCATATAACAAGCAGTAATTACATAATGACATTATAGGTGACTGACAAATCTACAAAATAGTACTTAATCAATTAATGTGATGCATGCATGGTTTGGAGATTAGAAAGGTATACAAGATTTTGGATAGGGAAATATCCAAAAACACAGTTACTGATTACTTTCCTAAACCTCTAATACAAATATTGCTTGAGGCACCAATATCTAGTGTTTGCAGAACATGGGCATTACTCTGTAAATTGTAACGAAGACGCCGCAGTGGATAGTTTAATAGTTTGATATTTAATAGTTTGGATAGTTTGATGTATACTATTTAGTTAGAATCGGAAGTCCGGTTCTGAAAATTTTGGATTGTGATTTTTTGATTCAAGAACATATGCAAAAGTATCCCCGACAATCTTGGCTTCCCATATTCTTAAAGCATCGTCCTCGGAAATAAACCCCAAATACTCTAGAATTGGGAACCTTTAATCAACAATAGAAATTGATAATGTTGTGTTCACAATATTATCAGAGAGTTTTTTATAACATGTCTACATTCTTTGAACTTATAGGTTGGCAATGAAAAAAAAAAATTTCATCTCATGATTCTCCTCTTCAACATAATGCACCCTGAACCCTCCATTAAAATTCCACAAACCTCACTGAAATAAATCCCATTAGCATTTGCAACTTCACACTAGAATTACTACTCATTGATATGGAATCCTCAATACATAGCACAGTCATCACTAAAAGTTAAAAACCAACACCGGCATTGCTTTGCCATGCATTGAAGTGGAATTCACTTCGACAACGATGAACCCTAAACCCTGAAATCCTAAATCCTAGAATCATAAATCCTAAACCCTAAATCATAAACCCTAGAATCATAAATCCTAAACCCTAGAATCCTAAACCCTAAACCCTAGAATCCTAAAACCGAATTTGGTGGGACCTGCACCTTGAGAGTGCAAGTTCTGAATACTTTATCCTTTGCCAAAGAACCCACAACCCTAGACCCTAAATACCCAATGTTTGTCGTTACCCTATACCCTTGACCCTCTACTATTTTTAATGAGGCATTCGTGAACCAGGACTGACAATGTACATCTGACATATATTTAATTTGAGAGTTTTGATCTTAAGTTGTATTAAGGCGATTGACAATCGCTGAGATTAGCATTTTGGAGCGCCAAGACGGTGATTGATACTTTGACAGGTAGCCACGGCCAAGTGGCAGTCCAACAGATTACTGCAACGATGCCTTCAGTGATTGACAGAGAATTTTGTATTTTGAAAGTCCGCCAAA
The DNA here is from genome assembly GCA_006891605.1 of Pleurozium schreberi. Lineage (NCBI taxonomy): Eukaryota > Viridiplantae > Streptophyta > Bryopsida > Hypnales > Hylocomiaceae > Pleurozium > Pleurozium schreberi. The sequence continues at coordinate 8,152 of VACF01000460.1, read as the reverse complement.
GATTTGAATTGGAAGACCACTATTCCCCCTCCAAATTTTTAAATTACCACACGCTTCGTCACCCTGGATTTAGATCGGTGCGACACCCAAGAAGTAAGTCAACATTCCGAAGGCAGGACCACATCTTCAGATACTCCCCCGAGACAGTTGGGCGCGCACCTGAGGATCTCAGTCTGAAATTCAAAAGGTAGGCCTGCATGACTCTCCCACATCTGTGGCAGGAAGCCAGAGCAACTGACTCCTGGGACCATTCAGACATACCCACGGTGGCTCATTGTAGCTTTCTTTTTGGCACACGTGAAGGAGCGCTGGACGCACAAGAGTGAGGAAGGTCTCCATTTTGGCGAGGGCAGTGCCTCCTGGTGATAGCGCAGTACGCTTTGTGTCAATCTCTCATTCGGACAGAAGGTATGATTCTCGTACTCCTTTCTGATTTCCAATGCAGATATCTCACAAATGTTCTCTTACTTCAATATCGCATTATGGTGATGCGATTAGCAGACATACAATTCCAGGGCAATCATGCAATTCATTTGGTTAAAGGTCTTATTGTAATGGGTTGGCGTCCATCGATTTGCAGTGATCCCGTTAGTTATTAGTTTAGAGAATGATCCACTTACATCGTCCTTCTGATGCAAATCCAGAAGTCAGATCCTAGGACCTCAATGCTATAATATTAACAAGTAACCATTGCACCCTGAAACCAGTGGCCACCCTACGGTGAGTTCGTTGCAATGTGATATTCAGAGAACGTGTTGGACTTGTGGCTCTTCGAAACTGTTTGTCTTTGCGCGCCTTTAATCTAAGTGTTAGTGTATTTGGCACCATCACACGGTAGAAGTGTACGCACCGTACAATATGACGTCCATATACGGTCCTTACGTAGTCGAGCAGGTGTACAGTGAGCCCTGTACATAGTAATCTACTATACCGCAGATTGATTTCTCGTATGTATATGGATAACTTCGAAATCATGTATCCGGAGATTTTCGGTTGTACCATTTCGACAGTGTGCTGATTTGTTCTATCGGGAAATCTCTCGATGCCGATACTTAACTAGCATCAGCAATCCGTTTTGGGTGATCTCCAAAGGAGGTCACTCACCGATTGTTGGATTCAGCTATTCGGAGATCTCTCGATGAAGTTACCCTGGGAGCTGTTCTAAATATTGAAATTCATCTGTCAGGAGATCTTCCGTTGTAGAATTTCCATTGTCGTCCTATTTGCCTATCCGGAGATCTCCCGATGCAGTTATTAATCAGTCTTGAGGACTTCATTTCGGATGATCCCCCGATGAGGTCTTCTCGCGATCTTGGGATTCATCTATCCGGAGATCTCCCGATGAAGTTACCCTGGGAGCTGTTCTAAATATTGAAATTCATCTATCAAGAGATCTCCCGTTGTAGAATTTCCATTGTCGTCCTATTTGCCTATCCGGAGATCTCCCGATGCAGTTATTAATCAGTCTTGAGGACTTCATTTTGGATGATCCCTTGGGAGCTGTTCTAAATATTGAAATTCATCTATCAGGAGATCTCTCGTTGTAGAATTTCCATTGTCGTCCTATTTGCCTATCCGGAGATCTCCCAATGCAATTATTAATCAGTCTTGAGGACTTCATTTCGGATGATCCCCCAATGAGGTCTTCTCGCAATCCTGGGATTCATCTTTCCGGAGATCTCCCAATGAATTCATCAAGCGATTGCCTCACACATCTACCGAGGAACTCCTGATCCCATCACCGGCTCATACAACTTCGGTCTTCTATTTAGATGCCAGATATCCCTATGGGGAGATCTCTTTGTGGAAGTCCTCTGATTTTCTCTCATTGTAGTCCTTGTCGGCGCCAACCAATGCTTACTCTGAAAAGCTTGTGGGTCCCTTAAACATTGCCCATGACGTAGTTTTTTCCTGCCTTGGTAATCATTCAAGTTGTACTTGGTCTCTCTTTGATTTGAATCATTACAATTCGCAGGATTGTCGACTTCCACCCCGTGCACGAAAATATTTTCTGGAGAAGGGGGTTCCGGCATCATGGGTTCTTGTTCTGAAGCAATCTATGGAGCTATAACCCCGTACATAGGTGGGAGTCAAGGCAAGGATAATTCGCAAGAATCCTCTGCTCGGAGTGTACCTTTTAGAACTAGTGATGTAGTGAAGCTTTATGCTCAAGGATTTGGTGAAGTTGGTGAAGCTAGTGTTGTGGAAGCCCGACCTCAGGGTTAGTGGCTGGATGTGGTAATCCCATTGGAGCCTTGGTCATTTGTTCTTTTGAGGCCTCAGTCAATCATTGCAGAAGCTCAGCACTTCAGGCTTACACCTTGCCAGAGGGGTCTTCAGATGTTGCTGGACGTTGTCGACCGGACCGTATTGTGGAGAGCCGCTGATGTCTTGATAGTTTCAGAGGATCCCGCCGTCGATACTCGTCCATACATTCGTCAAGAAGACTGGATGGGGCTTGAGGTTCATTTGAGGGATTCCACGGGTTTGCTTCTGTCGTCGGGTCGGATAAATTGTTTTCGGCCAGAGGATAATTTTCAGGATTCATCACTTGGCAAGGGGAAGGTAGGTGTCACAGTGCTGGATGTTTTTGTGGGTAATCCAGATGCAATAATGGCCCACACCCGATGGCAAATATCGGACTGCTGGTTCCCTAATGGACGATCGTTGAAGGAGACATTGGATCATTTCGCAACGTTTCCTGATGTTGAGGACCCCTTAGCTTATCTTGGAGGAAGACAGAAGGCGCCTTATCGCTTCATTGTCCGTAGGCCTATTCTTCAGCACAATGATTCTCTTTATGTTCGGAAAAGGGTGGACAAAGAAATTCGGAAGGTCAGTTCTGAGAGATGCTGTGAGAGTCGCTGTTGCCAACTATTTCTCCACGAGAATACCCTGAGGGTGAGGAAGAAGTTTTGGGTGAAGTCATTTGAAGAGCGCCGCAAATATGGGATCGCGGTTGGCGGCCAATTACATTGTGTGCCAGGTAATCGGAAGCGGAAGTATGTAACTCTGGAGGGGGGGAGGTGTGTGGTACTACGTGGTACATCATTCACGGAATCCCGAAGTCGACATTTCACAACTACCTAAACAAGTACATTGAGGGTGTGATATCGACGACACACGGAAACAAGGGGATAAAGCGCCCAAGACTTCAAACCATCCAAGCAACAGGAACAATGAAGGCAATCATTGACAATACCGCAGACCAGATGCCCCATCAGATGCGGAGTGTTGGAAACGGGAGAATGGACACATTAAAGTACATGCCTGCTGGAAACAATTGGAATCGTATTCGTGCTGACGCCAATGAGGTAGGTTGAGTTATTTTGTTTATTAAGGTGCATTAATAGGAGACATTGCCTTTAGCATCATCATATAGAATTCTTGTAATGTAAGTGTTTACTAGGAGATGCGATTTGGATTTTTTGCTTTTGGTGACCTATCCATGTAGCCTGTCATCGGGAGATCTCCGGATGATTATGTTTGCAGTCCTTTCTCTGTTGTTTAGGTGATCTGGATGGCCTGCATGTTGGAAGTAACCTTTTATTTGGAGATTTCCTGATGCTGAAGCTTGCTGTGTGTTTTTGGCAGTTAAATGCGGGGTATGGTCTTCCCCCTGTCAGCTAGTCAACTGTTAGCCGGATTAAGAAGGAGCACTTCAACAATGTTGCTGTTAAACCTGTTGGAAGCTCGTTTGCAAAATGCAGTACTTGTGATGAGCTACAGGAGTTTATTCTGAAATCACCGAAAGGAAGCCCGGAGTTTGTCGAGTTCTCGAAGCAACGAGCTAAACATATGAACCTCCAATCATCTTGTTGTCGCTTGTATGCTTCGTGGCGTGAGGAGTCCAAAAGGAACCCTCGGGAAATACTGTGCATTATACATGACAAGATGGATTCAACTAAGACGGCTCTGCCAAGAATGCGGGTGACGACGAAGGCCACGCAAGGGTTGGGTCAGCTTCCCATGGGTGTAACTAGAATGGTAGCTCATGGTCACGGGGACGGTGCATATGCCCATTTTGGCCCATCATGCTGGCCTGGAGACTCGAACTTCACCATGATGCTTTACTGCTGTAAAGTATGCGATGTTCACAGTTTCTGTTTTAGTAAATGTGGCATGTGCTTGTATGGAACTTGCAAGATAGCATCTCTCTCACAATGTATGACTCTCATTTGTTTTGTTTAATTGAATATCAAGTACTTCATGAATGATTTAAGGTGTGTCTCACACTGTCCAACTTCCAAACTCTAAAGTTTAGCATCTTTCATCAATGAATCATTATAGTCAAGAATCTGAAATTGGAGTCCTACAATGTTTAAGGGAAGTAGCATGAATATGGTACAATCATGGTCATCGGGAGATCTCACATTGCATTTATGGAAAGTCAGGCATAGCCATGGACTTTTGAATTTAGGGGGATTTTGGAGACTTCTTGGAATTTCTCTCCGTGCATCACTTTAGAAGCATGAAGTGCACCCTGTATCTGGAAACCTCCTGACGTATTTCCTTGCCTTATGCATCGGGAGATTACTATATCTGGCAAGCTCCTAATGCATTTCTTTGCATCGGGAGATTATTGCATTCTGTAACTTTTGGACTTTGGACAATCCAAAAGTAGTTAAATATGGCATAATTTCTCTCCGTGCATCACTTTAGAAGCGTGAAGTGCACCCTGTATCTGGAAACCTCTTGACATATTTCCTTGCCTTATGCATCGGGAGATTACTATATCTGGCAAGCTCCTGATGCATTTCTTTGCATTGGGAGATTATTGCATTCTGTGACTTTTGAACTTTAAATAGTCCAAAAGTAGTTAAATATGGCATACCTAAGACAAGAGGATTGGAGGGAGAACTAATGATATTGAATACAACAGTACTTTGGTGGCCTTCTAGGATAATGTCTAAGGGTTTAGTTTCGTGAGTGACATCTCCTGAAATCAAGGGCCTACCGTCGATAACCTCTACTGCCACAGGGTACTTTTTGGGGACTAAAGGAAGATTATGACGTTTTACAAGATCTCTATCAATAAAACAAGCAGAGGCACCAGAATCTAACAAGACTTTAAGCTTTATGGTATGTGGGTGAAAATCTATTTTAAGCAGGATATTAAAACAACGAGAAGGTTCAGAGGATAAGATAGGACCTGATGACGTGGCAACACTTGTCAGCCGCACGGTCCCTATTGTGGCTGGTCATTGTCGTTTTCTGAATCGATTTCTTTATGTATTAACTCAGAAGTGTTTGAGGTGTACCGAAATTTGTGCGGCTTTGTCTCCTGAGGTTTCACAGGGCAATTCTTTACGCCGTGGTCCTTGCCTCCACAATATAAACACAACTGCTCTCTGCGACACCGTTCTTTCTCTTCTTCAGTTAATTTCTTAACCCTTGACGTGTCGATTTGCATAGGCTTTGCGGTCGAAGTGTTTGAAGATGTATGGTGGAGAGAAGCTGTGTAATCCGCTCGATACGATCCAAAGAGCAATCGTCGCTCCTGTCGCTGCTCAAACAGCCGGTTGTCACAGTCGATTGCTTGAGTAATGGCTTCTGACACAGTTGTTGGTTTTGGCAAGTTCAGCAACAAGGTTTTGATATCGTCGCGAAGTCCCCATCGAAGCATGGTGATGAAGGCTGTATCGTTCCAATTGAGGTCACAAGCAAGTTATTGGAATTTTGCAACGTATGCTGAAGCTGGGCGCGATCATTGGTGAAGCGTTCGAAGTTTTGTTGTTGCTATAAGGGCTCGATCTCTTTCTCCAAATGTTCTGCTGAATTCTTCCAAGAATTGATCGATGTTCGCCAAAAGCGGAGAATTCTTCTCCAACAGTGACAAAAACCAAGATAATGCGGTTCCGGTGAGCAGTGTTCCAATGAGTCCGACTTGTGTTTCTTCCGTTGAATATCTGTATTGTTGAAGACGGAAGACAAGCCGAACTTGATTGACAAAATCTCGAAGTTTCATACGATCTCTGTTAAATTTCTCTGGCAAACTTACTTGAGGTTCTTTTGACGCTTGTGGAACCGGATTTGCTGTGGAAGCTAGAACGTGGATTGGAGTGTGAGCAACTTGGAGCTGTTCCATGGCATTTGATAGGCTGGTATTCTCTTGTTGTAGTTGTTGCAGTATGGCAACCACGTCGTGCATCTGGATATTGGAAGTGTCACCCATCTTGAATTGGATACGCTTGGAGACTCACAAGTAAGTAAAATAGCAAATCTTTGCGTCGTGTACTCTCGGAATGATTACAGGAAGTGAAGACTTCAAGAAATTTAGATAGAATTTCTCGCTTTTATGTCGAATGATGATATCTCTCAATTCGGTCTTTGGTCTGAACAAAAAACGTACTTCTAGAACAGCTGGACTTAATGAAATAGGAAGATGATTCAAGTCCATATGCTATCTCTCATGGAGGATGACTACAAAAAAAAAATATCAACTTAGAAGTGGATAATCCACAACCTCTAAAATGTCTTGACTCTTTGAAGAAGAGGGGTAATCCATACTCTATCTTGCAAAAGTAGACTCTGATATCAAGAAGAACTAAAGAAACATTCTCTTTAAATTGCTGCAGACGGCAACTCTTAGATAGAACAAAAGAGTAGATTGAAGGGATACCTCAAAGGGAGACCAAAATAGACCAGAAGTGAGGGGATTCCTCACACAAGACTCAAAATAACACTCGAAGTGAGAAAACTGGAAGTAGTATTGATAACTTAGAAGAGTAGGTACAACTGGTGTTGAAGAGAGTGAGGAGCAACAGCCCTCGACTCTCTATTTATATTAGGCTAGAGGAAACTTCCGGAGTAAGGTCCTAGAGACCTTAGGAAGCACCCATGGGACCTTCCGCTTTTCAGGGTTTTAGGGTTGCTTTTGCTTCGGATGATTAGCACGTGCTTCTAGTGGTTTGTGCTTGCTTTAAATGGCTGTGGGTTCTTTAGGGTGGTATTCAGGTGGTTTGGATGTTCCTTGGTTGCTTAGCACATCCTTCTAGTCGTTTGTGCTTGCTTTAAATGGCTGTAGGTTGCTTAGGGTGGTATTCAGGTGGTTTGGATGTTCCTTGGTTGCTTAGCACGTCCTTCTAGTGGTTTGTGCTTGCTTTATATGGATCTCTTGAGCTTAGGGTGGTATTCAGTTGCTTTGGTTTTTCCTTGGGTGCAATGGCGGTCCTTGGGTGACCTTCGTGTTCCTTGTGTGCTTATCGTGTTCCTTGTGTGCTTTGGTTGTTCCTTGTGTGCTTATGGTGTTCCTTGTGTGCTTTGGTTGTTCCTTGTGTGCTTATGGTGTTCCTTTGATGCTTTGGTTGTTCCTTGGGTGCTTTGGTGGTTCTTTGGGTGCTTTGGTTGTTCCTTGGGTGCTTTGGTGGTTCCTTGGGTGCTTCACTCGTGGTCCAAATGCTGTTGGTGCTACACTTCTGGTTTCTTGTTTCTCATGCTGGTTTTTTCTGATGCAGCTAGAGTTTTATAGTGCTTTCAAGGGAAGCCACCCTAATCTGGTGTGTAGCTTGAGCTCGTTTGAGAATCTGAAGCCTTGGTGGGTAAAGCGTCTCAAAATCTGGAACACCTATTGTTGTAGATACCACCAAAAGCTGGCCGAACTCATGATTGCGTTGGACATCATGCGGGCTGACAAACAGGGAGTTCATCTTGATTGTAATTGCCGCTGTGATATGCTGTGTGGGGGTATAGGGTGTGGAGCTGCTACATCTAATATGTGCAATGCTCATCGTTTGGTGTATGAGCGGTTGAGTAATTTGTGGACTTCTATATTGTGTGAGAAGCCGGAATTGTCAATGTGGCACAAGGCAGCATGTTTAAGGGGCATGTGTGTAGATTGTGGTGTGAAACTGCTTTGTGTGTGCCCAGGAGAAATGACCTCTGAAAAACTGGTTAAATGGAAGACCATTGGCTACAAGGTGGTTGGGACTACGGACGAGGGAAACCCAAAGAAGGCTACGACAGTGGAGTACCGTGAATCTTCCCCTCCGGAGTTAATCCTGTATTTGAAATCTAAACTCCAAAGCTTTGTTTTGCACAATTACATAGTGTCTTGGCAAGATTTTCAATTCAAAGAACTATTTGGGTCGGTTCCTCCTGACACTTTGATCTCATGTGTAGACTTTAGTGAGAATTACACTCTAAAAGTGCA